>CAUYRT010067481.1:0-23306 GCA_963574885.1 Lepilemur ruficaudatus | reverse complement strand
AAACCAGCCTGAGCAAGAGCGAGACCCCGTCTCTACTAAAAATAGAAAGAAATTAATTGGCCAACTAAATATATATAGAAAAAATTAGCCGGGCATGGTGGCGCATGCCTGTAGTCCCAGCTACTCGGGAGGCTGAGGCAGAAAGATCGCTTGAGCCCAGGAGTTTGAGGTTGCTGTGAGCTAGGCTGACGCCACGGCACTCTAGCCTGGGCAACAGAGTGAGACTCTGTTTCAAAAAAAAAAAAAAAAATAGAAAAATGAGGGGGGTGTTGTGGCACATGCCTGCAGTCCCAGCTACTTGGGAGGCTGAGGCAGGAGGATTGCTTGAGCCCAGGAGTTTGGGGCTGCAGTGAGCTCTGATGAAGACATTGCACTCTAACTCAGGTAACAGAGTGAGACCCTGTCTCAAAATAAATAAATAAATAAGAAAGAAAGAAAAGAAAACAAAAGAAAAGAAAAGTGAAAAATAAAGAAAAAGACTGACATCCCTGGAAGAAGAGGGAATTCGGCCAGAAGACTGCTTTCAAACTCGAACCGCAGCTCCTTCCTGGGTCTCCAGCCTGCAGCCTACACTATAGACTCTGGACTTGCCAGTGTCCACAATTGAATGAGGCAATTCCTTAAAATAAATCCTCTGTATATATACACACATCTTGTTGTTTCGCTGCAGAATGCTGAACTCATACAGGCCGTAATGGGCAGAAGGATCAGGAACCATCGGAAGGAAAGCAGGGTCCTCGTGAGGCTTGAGCACTTTGCAGGGTCTTGTGCACAGGAACCTCTAGATCTGCCTTTCCTGAGGGCAGAGACTATGACACATTCAATTCCTGTTTATCCAAAACACCTAACGTGTGCCTGGCACATAGTAGTTGCTAAGTAAATGTTTATTGAATATGGTCTCACAGGCTGAGAGAAACAGTAGAAAGGGAAGGTCAGTGGTAACAGAGGAGGGAGTTACAACTAGGCTGAGCTCACTATGGGGGAAGGAGGGAGGGAGAGCCGGAGCGGGTGGGGCGGTTAGCCTTGGGATGAGAGAGACTCTTCTGCTGAGTGGGAGGGGTGAGGGCAGGGATGGATGCAGCCGGGATGGCTGTGTGGGTCGGGGAGCAGAAAGTGGAAGGAGTTACTGTCTGATGGCTTCTATCATCTGTGCAAAATGGAAAGCGGTATCGTACGGTTAGCTAGTAATTGCTGGGGTTTGTATGCATGGACTCATTTAATCCTCACAACCCCATGAGGCAGGCACCGTCATTATCCGCAAAGGAAAACAGAATTTCAGAGGAGTCAAGAGACTCGTCCAAGGGGCACAGTTTCTAAACTCCTCTGGGTTTTGAACCCAGCTTCTCTGACTCCAGGCTACCTTAACTATTCACTTTACTTAAGTGCTGAGAATGTAGCTAGAGGCTGTGGAGTACGGGTCTTCAGAAAAGAGGTGGAATTGTGAAATCACTCTGTCGGGCAAGAGGGACCACTGGGGAGAGCTGGGAGGTTCTGAGAGTCTGCTTGACACTGGAAACCTTGAATTTGGATGTGATGGCAGCTAACGCAGTGCCTAGCAGAGAGGAAACACTACAAACAGTTGTTCTTTTACTCTCGCCTTCCTCCTCAAGATCCTAGGGCTCGGTGTAAGAGATCCTGGATTCTACCACCTCCAGCATCATCAGCAGCATTATCATGACAACAACAGCAGCGATGACAACAAGGACAACAGCTGCTGCTGCTCAGCCTCTGTGTCAGGCACCATTCTAACCATTTTACGTGTATTGATTTATTTAGTCCTCACAATAGCCTTTGAGGTACCTGCTTTTCACAGATGAAGAAACTGAGACCGAGGGAGGTGACTGACTTCTCTACAGTCACGTAGCCACAGGACATCTGGCGGTGGAGGTGAGCTGTGAACCCAGGCAATCTGGGCCCCTATCTGAGTGCCTGACTACTTTACATGCTGGCTTTTAACACAGTCCAGTCTAAGATTCAACGTCAGGGCCAGGCAGAGATTCTCCAACATTCTCTATTATTATTCCCTAAATCTTTTTGCATGCATTGTGTGCCAATTTCCTGAAGGCATTTGAATTAACATCTTCCGGATGAAACTAAATATGCTTTGTTTAGACACATCTGAAAGAGTGACTGAATATAGATGGGTATTGCTTTCTTTTTTTTTTTTCTGAGGTGGGGTCTTTCTCTGTTGCCCAGGCTGGTCTTGAACTCCTGGGCTCAAGGAATTGTCCCACTTCACCCTTCTGAGTAGCTGGGATTATGGGCATGCACCACTGTGACCAGCTTGGATTTTGCTTTCTCTAAAGCTAAAACTCACAAAGTTATTAAGACTAGTTTTCATGCATTATTTATTGAGCAAGTCTCATTATTCTATGGCTCTATCCCATATATGAAAAGCCAAATGAAGAAGAACTAAAAACAAAAATCTGCTTTACAACAATTAAGAGGAAAAACTTGCACTTTATATAAAGGCTTATTATAAAATTTAAAAAGTGAAGAATTTTTCAAATTACTTCTAGGCAGCCAAGGATAATGGTGGTCTTAAATCCAAAAAAAAAAAAAAAATGCAGATTAACATGAAGAACAAATAAATGTATAGAAAACTCAGGCCTGCAGCATAACTAGAAGGCAGAGAATGCTACAAACTTTACATGTAAGTAGAGAAATAGACACCAAGCCCAGGCAGAGTTATGTCTCATGCTTCTGTTGCAACCTTTCATGGACAGCAAGACTACATGGAAAAGAGAAGAAAAGAAGAGGTGAAGGCCTAATACTGAACTCAAATCACTGCTAGAAAGAGAAAGTCCATCTTAAATGTGACTATACTGAAAAGGAATCCTGGTATGTCAGTGCACAACTACAGGAAAGGGACATAAAAGTGTGTGTGATTCTCCCCCATTGCTTCTGCAAGAAAAGAAAGAGACATCCTCTGGGTGATAAAGGGAAAAAGGAGCAAAAATGGGAAAATCTGGGGTTATGCAAGACAAAAGAGAAACAAACAAAATGGAGGACACATAACCTCTCCCTTAACACACACACATAAAATCCTCTATTAAAAAAACAAAGAATAAAACAAAGCCAGGCCAACATCCAAAGGAATTATAATGAGGAAAAGAAGTAAAAATGATCAGAGTAGGAGTCTGTTACACTGACAGGAGAGGATACTCTTGTAAACTATCCTAAAGCCACAAACTAATAGAGAATGTCAGCCTAAATCTACACAAAGCTACTCTAAGAAAAAATAAGAGAGATAATAATATCTATCCACCAAAAACAAAACTCATGATGCATAAAAAACCTGTAGCAGCACCCTAAACTGAACTAAAGATTCTCAAGTAAACATTTGGAGATATCCAAAACCACCCTGAGAACCAGAGAGTCAAAAACTAAAAGCACAAATGGATGAAACACAGGAAGAAAATAAAAGATACCTGATGACAAGCAGGAGAGAAATAGAAGAAAAAGATAAAATCAACTGAGAAATGAAGACTAAATTATAAAAGGCCCAAGGAAGAACATTCCCAAATGATAATTTAATAAGAGTTTATTGAAGAAAATTAGGCACACAACCGAGGGAATTAAAATGAGATAAAGAAAGAAGTGAAAGGATCAGAGAGAAAGAGGCTGAACCAGGAGACAGGCACAGAAGATGCAACACACATATAATTGGAGTTGATGTAGAAGGGAAACAAAACAGGAGGTCAATACTGGTGTTTAAAAGTATAACTTAAGAAAATGTTTCAGGAATACATGAAGACCTGAATCTATGTATTCAAAGGCCCACAGAATACCTGGGAAAGTTGTCTTGGAACAGTCAACTCTGAGGTATAACCCAGTAAAAATATTTAGACTTTAAGGACAAAGAAAGAAACAGCAATCAGGACCCAGAAAACCACCAAATAACCTACAAGAAAAATAGAAGTAAACTAACATTATGATCCTAACAGTGAAATAAATAGAAACAGAGAGAACAGTGGTTACCAGGGGTAGGGAAGTGGGGGAAATGGGGAGATGTTTGTCAAAGGATATGAAGTTGCAGTTATGTAGGATGAATAAGTCTAGAGGTCTAATGTACAGCATGACTATAGTTAGCAATACTGTATTGTACACTGGAGATTTCCTGAAGAGTAGATTCAGATGTTCTCACCACCCCGCCACCTCAACACAAAGGTAGCTACGTGAGGAGATGGACGTGTTCAGTTGCTTGACTGTAGTAATCATTTTACTGTGAATATATATTAAAACACATGTTGTACACCTTAAATGCATACAATTTAAAAAAGCATGGTGCAAGAGGGAAAAAACCAGTAATATGCAAAGCAAAATAATGATTGAGGAGAATTTTTAGGAAAGTCAAAGAAAGAAATGGTGACCAAGGTTTTTATGTCCAATCCAGCTGTCCTTCAAGTCTTAAGGTATAGAAAAACAGTTTAAACATGTAAGAACATGGAGAATATTATGCAAAAGAAGCCTTATTGAAGAATCTGCTATAGACTAAGCTGGATCCTACTAAGAGATAACTGGGAAAACGGCAGCAGCATGGGTGAGCTTTTAATATATTTAATTGTAGACCTGGGAATAAAATAAAAGTGAGGGGAAAAGGTAGAATAATAACATATAAACACTATAATAATGTTTATGGTCTGAAAAAGTAGAAATAATGCAACTAAAAATGGAAAGTGAAAGGAGAGAGAAAAAGGAAGAATAATCTCATTGATTGTTATACAGCCAATAGGTGAAAGTCAAAGAATACTATTAAAAACTGACAAACTAGATAATAAAAGGTTCAATAAGAAAACAGGGGGTTAATGGCATTAAAATGTCACAAGTACAAAAGTAAACAATAGAACAAATATATAAACTTTCTTAAATACCAAAAGAAATGGAGGGAAAAAAAGCAAAGAAAGCACATGATACAGAGAAATACCACAAATATATTTTACACAGAATAACTGCATAAAACATGACAGAATTAAGACCAAACATATCAGTCATATCGATATATATGAATGAGTTTAAGCAACATACTAAAAGAAAAAGATTTTCAAATTAGCTCACAAGGCAAGGCCCAATCTATGCTGTATACAAGGGTCATACTTAATTTAAGAGATTCAGAGAGACCCAAATAAATGAATGGCCAAATGTATACCAGGCAAAAGAATGAAAGTTAGAGGTTGCAAGCCTAATATCAAGCAAGGCAAAAATTCACACTAAAAAATATTAAAAGTGACAAAGAAGTCATTTTTAAAGGTTAAAACCCACAATTTGCAAAGGAGATATAATAGTTATGAATATCTATGTGCCAAATAACATAGCAACCATCTTATATAACAGAAACTACAGGAAATGAAAGGAAAAATAGAAACACAAATAATAGAAAACTTGAAACACATCTCTCAGAACAAAACACGTTGAGTGGACAAAAAATAAGTATGCATGCCAAAGACATAGACAACATAATCAATAAGATGTATCTTACAAATATATATAGAACATTACACCCTAATGCTCTTTCTTCTCAAGTGCAAGTGGAACATTCATAGCAACTGATCAAATAGTAGGTCTCAAAGAAAACAGTAAATTCCATGAAGTAGAAATATTATATATAGCATAATAAAATTAGAAATGAATAACATAATAAAAACCAGAAAGGTCCTTCCACCTAGAAATTTAAAACTCCTTTTGTTAAAAATCTTCTAGGTAAAAGCGGAAGTTAAAACCAAAATTACAGAATCTTTAATAAATTATAAATATTCATTATTAGAATCTGTGGAATACAATCAGCAGTGAGCAGAAGAAATTTCCTAGCCTTAAACACATCAATAAAAATCATACAAATGAATGAATGAAAATAAGTGAATTAAATTCCCAACTCAAAAGCTAGAAAGTGAACAAAAAATAAACCAAAAGAAATCACAAGGAAGGAAATAAATAATAAAGGAGAATGCAGTAATTAATGATGCAGAGAACAGAAAACAATACATGGAATGATTTCATTTTTGAAAAAAAGATTAACAAATATGCAAGACCCCTAGCTAATCTAATCAAGAGAAAAAAAGGGGCCATCCGTGTTGAGTCTGAGCCCCGCGACTAGGGAGAGTGGCTGACATACTTACGCACACAGAAAGGGGTCTTGCCCGACCAGTGATGATCCTGCTGGCAGATGCGCACAGACATGCCGATCAGGCGGAAGCCGGCGTTGCACTGGTACACCACGCTGCCGCGGTAGTTGTAGTTCTCCCCGTTGATGTGCCCGTTGACGATGGGCTCAGGAATCCCACAGTGTCCAGCTTTGGTGGGGGAAGGGGAGGAGTGTAAATCAAACAAGCTTACAGAAAACGAGGTGTAGCTTGGTCAGGGTGGGGAGAGACAGGGATGGTGGGGAAAAGGACCAAGCATCTAACCCCCATCCCTTGTCCCACTGCCCGCTGAGAGTAGCAATGAAAGAGTGACTTCAGGAATCCTGGGCATGAAAAAAGTGGTGTTGAGGACTCAGCAACCCCAAATCCCAAGGTTGCATCCCAAATGGCCATCCGTTTCTGAGCTTTGGTTTCTGTCTCTGTACATGGGTGGAAAATGATCACTGTCACTTTCCTGCCCCAGGATCATCCCCCTGCCTTTCTCATCAACCAGAATTGACTGAGCATCTGCTGTGTGTGGGGCACCTGTGTCTACATTAAGGCAGCCGAAGCCTAGTTGTGTTGAAAAACACCATGTGAAAACAGATGGTTTGGCTAAATTCATACTCCCTTCTCCCTGAGTGGCACCCGGGTGAGTTTTTATTAAATGGGGTTTGGGAAGAGTGTATTCCCAACATTTCCACCAGCTTCCTTTGGCTGTGTGGAAAAACCCATGACTGTGTCCCTAACAGGGGCCCAGGACAGTTGGGGGACAGCACTGTTCACTCCGGGCTGGACCATCCAATCTATCCCGTTAGGTTTGTGTGGCTGGGACCCTGTTTTGGACTTGAGGGATCTGAAAAAGGAGTGAGAAGAGAGAGAACCTTAGAATCTAGGGCTCAGGCAGGGAGTGGATTAGCCCTGGGGAAATGATAACTTTGCCCTTTGTAAGCCAGGTTGCTTTTATGCTTGTCATTTGCTTAGTGTATATATGTATATATATGTGTGTGTATATGTATGTACTGTCTATAAAATTTTCCAATGTATAACATAAAAGATATTTTCAGTGTGTTGCAGGAATGTGTCTCTGTAAGTTTCCCAGAGGTGGGGACCGGGGTTCATATTATATAAGGGCCAGTAAGAAGGGATTATCTTTCTGATCAGAATGAGAACCTCTCAGAGGCTTGTCTCATCAGACTGAAAACTCTTCTCATCCTTCTGGGTGCCCTAGAGAAGCTAGTTCAGGGTTTTAGTCATGCTAGACACCCAATAGTTGGTGTTTCGATTAAGCATTTTATGTCAGTAGACAAAATGATACTGTTCAAAGACCAGATTCCAGCTTTGGAAAGATATAACCTGTCCTGAGGAGGAAAAATGGGCAGGACGGGCCCGGTGAGTCACTCACCCAGGCAGCGGACTTCAGAGCCGCTCCAGAGCCCGTTGGCCATGCACTCCCGCACCCTGGAGCCCACCAGCGTGTACCCAGAATTGCAGGAGAAGATGGCCGTCGCCCCGTAGACGGACAGCGTCCCGATGCGGTGCCCGTTGGGGGGCAGGGGGAGCTCTCCACAGGAGATGACTGGAAGGATCACAAAACGCCCAGTAAGCCAGCCCCAAGAGGAGGGACACGTGCTGCCTCTGATTAGCAAGAATAATGACAGCAGCAAGATCTGTTTAACTTTACCCTACCAGAACTCCTGACCAGAATATGGGTGGTGACACTGACTCACGTGATGTGACATCGAAACTGGAGGAGTCTCCAGAAGCACCTGAGGAGCACCCAGGCTGGTCTCGAACTCCTGACCGCCAGGAGCCTCCAGAACAGCTGGGATTACAGGTGTGAGCCACTGTGCCCTGCTCTGAGGAGCTTTTAAAATGCCCAGGCTGCACTGCAGACTCACGACCCACAATCTCTGGACATAGGGCCCAGGCATGTGTATTCTTAAATACTCCTCAGGTGGTTCAGACGTGCCCTGTGGCTGGGAAGAGATGACTACTCTGCGTGCTCCTTAGTGTCTGGGGCGCACACTGCAAACCAACGCTGTTGTCCTTTTTTGCTGAGCTCAGCAGCAGCCTCATGCCCCTTCGCCACCAAGCACTGCCCAGAGCCTCCGGCTGAGTATGCGGTGAGGCCACCCAGGCTGTGCTGAAATGGGAGTGGCTGCCTTGCAGCGAGGCCGTCACATGCTTGCGACTTTCACTCTGCCACCCCTGGTTCCATCCCACTTTATACACCGTGTGTAAAGACACAAAGCATTGAATGACAGTGGAAGAGTCCACTCCTTCTCCCACTCAGTCTCAAACTCCCACTTTTCACTGACCAGCCACTGCCTTCTACCTCTTCACAATCACTTACTTCCTCTGCGACATCCTCGCTGATTACCTAAGTCTTATGAGCGTGTCCCTGTCATGGCGGATGCATGGTGAGCCGCTCAGAGTCCTTTTAGGAACAAAGGACTTACTGCCCCAGCTGCTGGCAAACACCCCTCGGCTCTTAGCTCTCCAGGTTGCCTTGGTTCAAGAGTCCCCCCTCTGAGCTCGTGCTCCCTCCCTGGGCCAGCCTGCATCCAGTGACTGGTCTGGTCCCAACTTGTGACAATTAATTCTGAAGAGCCACCCCAGCTTCCGAGCTCCTCGGGGGTGCGGTGGGGGTCAGCTAAGGCTTTCGTTGATGCTGCGTCAGACCTTAACTTCTCCTCCGCCCCACCTGCTTCCCTTCCCTTCCTTTTCCTTCTGCAGCTGGTGATCCCAGGAGCACTCCCTAATAAGCCTCTGTCTCAGCTGCTTCCCAGGGGCCCTGACCTTTGAAACTATATTCAAGAACCAAAGGAAAACAATGAACAGTGGAGAAGGAAAGGCAGACAGACTTGGTTCACACTTAGGTGGCCTGTCCCTTGTGCTATGCTCATTCTTCGACACACACTCCAATTTCAGGTCTTGTCACACCACATTGTCATGGCTTCTTTATTTGCCTGCTTCTCCTGTAGACCATAAAATTCCCTGTGGGCAGGAACCAAAATCTTTTACCTTCACACCTCTGCAGTATCTGGCATATAGGGCATACAGTAGGAGCCCAGTGAATGTTCAATAAAGGAATTAGTGGATGCTCGTCTGGACAATGGTAGCTTTTAATAAGATGACGAGATGCTAAGAAGTATTAATTCTTCCTTAAAGGAGTAGGCAGTTTCCCAGCTCCTGATTCTGGGTGAGTGTCCACAAGAGGTACACTGGAGTCCCTGGTGATACCCGCTTTCCCCTCCCAAGTTGTCCCCTGCATGAGACAGTTCACGTGGGAGGCACTCCGCCACAGTCGCCCACCCTCCCCTCCTGGGCTTACTTTGGCAGGTGGGCATAGAGTCCCCGAGGCTCCATTTGCCATTGGCCTGACAGCGGATGACCCTCTGGCCAGTGTAGTAGTAGCCAGGGTCACAGACCAGCATCAGCTGGGCCTGGAACTGGTACTGCGTCTCAAAGATGAGCCTCCATCGGCCGTGCTCCACGCCGATGCTGCTGACATCGGGACAGGCCACAGCTGGGGGAACAGGAGTGGGGAGCAGGATTAATTAATTAATTGTGGAAGACACTGCTGGAGCCCCGGTCTAGGGACGTGGAGGCCTTAATGTGGCATCATGAGTCCAAGAATCTCCAGTCCCCAGGCAGGCTTGGTAAATGAATGATGTGGGTTGGGTGGGGGGAAGTGGCAAACTGAGAAACACAGATCTGCCAAAAAATAATCTAAAAAAGGGAGGCAGTACTTGGTCCATGGTGACTGCTGGATGTGAGACTGCAAGTTCCACTTGGGCAGATCTTCATTTTGCAAGAGAAGCCAGAAATCTGGATTTTTTTAATGTTTAATCTCCTGATTTGAAAATGTTTCAAAGCAATTCAAAATTTGCTATAAAGCAAAATGTAGGCCAAATAAAACCAAAAAAACACCTCTGTCTTTGGACTGGATATGGCCCAGTAACCTGCCAGTTTATGACACTGGCCTAGAAGTTGTTATTTTAGAGTTTTGTGACCAAAGGACAGTCAGGCAAACTTTCTGACAGTTTCTTCATCTAAAAGGAAGTGGGCCGGTCATTCTTAAGTTCCACGGTGGTTTGTGGAAGCATCTCGGGGCACAATGGTCCACCATGGCTTTGAGAGCAGGTTTGGCTCCCGTCTCCTCTCCCCGAATGCCCAGCCTCCACACGTACGGTTTCCCCTCATTACTGTGCTTTAGCTCACTGTCTACCCCGCCCTTCCTTACACCCACCTCCAGTGCCCAAGGACTCACGGACACACTTCGGAGGGACATTGCGGTTGCTCCACAGGCCTGTGTCCAGACACTCCGCAGTGGCCTCGGCGCCTTCCTGGAGGTGGTAGCCTTCACTGCAGCTGTACACGGCCTTGGTGCCCACTGTGTACTCCTTGCCGAACACCAGGCCATTCTTGGGGGCCTCGGGAAGCCCACAGGAAAGAGCTAGCCAACGAAAACAGGGGCCATGAGCGTTTCTGATTTAAGATGGTTTTCTGAGCTGTGGTTTTCTTTCCTCTCCTCCCAAGATCCTAATAAAATTATAGTAAAAACTTAGAAAAGGGAAAAGCCTCATAATAAAAAAGAAAATGGGACGATTATCAGCAGAAGGGATTTAAAAAAATCGGAAGACAGAATGAAGACTGAAGTATGTTGATGGATTAAACAGAGCAAAGAAGCTGGAGCCCCACATATACGGGAGGGACCCTCGGGGTGAGACCAGTTCTCCATCTGTTCCCACAAATGCAGTAGAGAGGCATTCATGCATCTAGTCTCCAAACAAAATAGAGGGGGTTTTCTTCCCCACTTAAGGGGAACTCCCTTGAGAGAATTAGGGCTGCTATGGTGGGAGGTGGCATCCCAGAGGAAAGCTCTTTTAATTCTAGGGTTTATGGTCTCTTGGTCTAAAGGCTTTTCCTTTGCCTGCCCACCTCTGCCACATACTCAACTTCTTATTCGTGGGAGAGACCCAGTGGGCCAAGATATCTATATATAACAACAACAGAGCTAATCCACATATGCTGCCTGGAAAAATCAACCTAGCCTTTACTTTTTAAATATGTATAATCAAGGATCAGTATACATATGAAGAAAACTAGGTGGCATGGATGAGATAAACAAAGATAAGATTAAAGAAAATTTTAGGAAACAGAGCTCATTTAAGAAACAACAGACATATAATCTTTAACCTTCTAATTAGTAGTATCTTAAGAAAGTCCAGGTGGCATGTGGTACTCATAAATTAAGAACAGAGTGCTTTGAAAAAAGAACAACAAAAAGAGAACAAGGAAGAGCTCTTTTAAATGAAACATATGATTGTGAAAATAAGCATTCAATAGAAGGGTTGGAAATTAAAAGTAAAGGACATGTCCCAGAATATAGACCAAAAAGTGACAGAAAATGAGAGAAAAGGACTGAAAACACAGAGGATCATTCCCGGGGGTCCAGCTGCCAACTGTGCAGAGCTCCAGGAAGAGGGAACAGAGAAAGTGGATGGGATGGAATCGTCACAGGTGAAAATTTCTCAGAGCCGGAGAGAGACACAAGCCTTCAGATTGAAAGGGAGCCAGAGGATGCAAGAAGAACCATTTTTAGATACATCATCATGGAATTTCAGAAGTCCAAGGACACGAGGACATTCATACAAGTTCCAGAAAGAGAAAAAATGTGACACACCTGTGAAGTGACAATCAGATTGGCATCAGACTTCCCATCTGCAGCACTGGGTGTTCAGAGATAACAGAACAAGCCTTTAAACTTCAGAAGGTAATTATTTATAACCTAGAATTTTACCGAGTCAACTGGGTGAGCGTGTGTGGGGGCAAAAACAAAGACATTTTCAGACATTTAAAGATTTGGAAAATTTACCTCTTGTGAACCCTTTCTGAAGAATTTACTTAAGGCTGTACCCCATCAAAAAGAGGGGGAAAACTAAGAAAGGGAAGGATATGGGATACAAAAAAAATGACAGAACTAACTCGGAAGTACAAAGAAAAGGAGCCTCAAGGTGATAGCTCAGGAGAAAAGTGAGCAGCAACACGGCCAGGGCTATATTCTGTAAGGAGTGGGGTCGACATTACGTTTATAGGAGGACTTTATGTTACTTATGTAAGAGTGGACCATTTAAGCTTTGAAAGAAAGTGATACTTACAAACCATACTTGCCCTTTGATAGCTGAGGAGCTATTGCAGATGGAGAGATTAATCATGGTCAAAGTACCCACACTGCCCTTCACACCCACCCCCTCTAGCAGCTGGTCTAGAGCTCAGACCTCCCACACCCAGAGCCAGGCTGAGCCTGAGCAAGGCCCATCTATATCGACTAGCGATGATGCTCGATGCTACTAGAATCTCCAGAACCAGGAAGAGACGCCGAGTTAGGGCTCCATTATGATGTGGGGAAGGGTAGACTGTTCAGAGGGAGAGAGGCTGGAATACAAGATGGAAGAAGGAGTCGACGGCTGCATGTGGGACCAAAAGAGAAGAACCAGGGGCGCAGAAGGAACAAGGAAATAAGGGAGCATTTAAACACGAGGCTCTCCTAATGCCTCAGCAGCAAGAAGACATTGAGCTCCTTTGGTAGTAGCAGGTTAGCCCAATTGTCACATCAGATCAACTAACAGCCTAGCTTCCTTGAACCCTTCAGGAAGAAATACTTAGAAGCCCACTGATGTTTGGCGTAGACAGCCAATCAGGCGAAGGTTGGAGAAGAAAGTGGGCAGTAGCCACTTCTCACCGGGCCTGGCCTGGCCCTGTCCTCGTGGATGACTAAGGGGACGGAAGATAACTTCCCAGCCCGAGGGACGAAAAGCCTGAGTCTCATGATCTCCATGCCAAAATGCAGCGCCCCAAACCAGAGGGTGGGACAGGAGGGGATCCCATCACAGAGTGTTGGAGGCTTGTGGTGGAATGAGATCTCTGAGGGAGAGATTATGTAGAGGGAGAGAACAGGCTGGGGACAGAAAGAGGAAGTGTTGGGAGGCACAGGGACTCTCATGGGGAGTGGAGAAGTCATGGTATGGAAGCCGCAGTAGGGAATGGAAGGAATGTCAGACTCTTCCTGGCCCCGAGTTACATAGGAGATGAGGGGGAGCCAGGGGGATTAACACCCTCCACTTGAAAGGGCCACAGCATAAGTGTTCTCAGGGGACAGCCACCGTCTCTGTGGAGGGAAGAAGTGAAGACAGCCTTCTGGGCAGTGACCAAGGGCGAATGCTTGCTGGCCGGGGAGCCAGGATTCCAGAGCACACAGAGGGCGCTGAGAGGGAGGGCAGTGGTGGGAAGCTGAGGGCGAAATGAGGGGAGGACACACAGCAGCGTGGGGACGAGTGGACAGAAGCCAGAGGGGCTGAATTTTGGGTGGCAACATGAGATAACAGAGACGAGAGGCTTGGTGGCTTCCAACTAGAGCTCTGGGAAAAAGACCTGTCCGTGTTGATACCGTTAGAGACACAGAGACAGAAGCTGAATGACATTTGTCATTTGTGGACAGTCCGTTCTCTGTGACCTTTGCTGAGGGGTTAGAATAGAATATTAATAACATATTGTTTTCATTCTTTGAGAAAGTGCAGGCACAGGCGAGAAGGTTGTGAGGCTTAGAGGTGAAAGCTGTCATTAGAAAGTAATTCACCACACTGGGAACCAAAGAAAAACAAAATCAAATAGCAGTGTGAGTTCCTGTTTCTGACTATATAATTGGCAAATAACGCAGCACATAACTTTGAGACCGTGGGAGAAAAGACAGCTCTCATGTGCGGCTGAGAAGGATAAATGAGGATAAACTCTCTGGGGTGTCAAAGACTATAATTATCAAAAGCTGTAAATTTTGTATATGTTATGATTCAACAGTCTCACTTCTGGGAATTTATTTTAAGGAAATAAATATGGAATTTCATAAAGATGAAATTATAAGTTTATATATTTATTTTTCAGATAGAGTCTCGCTCTGTCACCCGGGCTAGAGAGTAGTGGCGTCATCATAGCTCACAACAACCTCAAACTCCTAGGCTCAAGTGATCCTTCTGCCTCAGCCTCCCGAATAGCTGGGACTACACGCATGTGCTACCATGCCCGGCTAATTTTTTCTATTTTTGGTAGAGACAGGGTCTTACTTTTGCTCAGGCTGGTCTCAGACTCCTAACCTCAAGTGATCCTCCTACCTTGGCCTCCTAAGGAGGCCAGGTGCTAGGATTAGAGGCATAGGATTGCTATGCCTCTAAGTGCTAGGATTACAGGCATAAACTACTGCGCCCAGCCGGAATTATAAGTTTATAGCAGCAAAAAAAAAAAAAAAAAAATATATATATATATACATATATATACACACACACATATATATAAATCTACAACAATAGAATGATACTTGAATAAATGACAGGTTTCCCATAATGCTATGCAACCACTGATAATAATGACAGTGAAGTGTATTTGATGATATGAAAGTTGTTAACAAAATATTAAGAGCTTTGTATACTGATGATCCTAGTTTTGTAATCAATATATAAAAGACCAAAGGAAAACTGCTGAAATGTTAATAATGGTGCTCTCAGGCGATATGATTACAGATCATTGTTGCTTTTTTCTTTTGCTTCATCTACTGTTTCTTCCCCCCAGATTTCTAGTCTGAATGGATATTACTTTAAGGGGGGAGAACCCATAAAGTATAAAAGGCAATGCATGCCAACGGGTACATTTCAAGGGTTTGGTCAAGCCACTTCTCTATGAGCCCAAGCCCCAGCTGCCCTTGGGCTGGGAGCCCACCCGGCTGTCCAGGAGGAGGGAGGTCCCTGCTTACCCCTGGGCTCCCGCACACCATCTGTGTTCCTGATACAGCACTCCCTCGGTCATGCCACATCTGGGTGCTCACATACCCACCTTCCCCATGACTCTCACAACACTGAGACCACTATGCACATGTAATCCCCAGGCTCGAGAGATTATACATACTTGATGTTTGCTGAAAGAATGAATTATCAAAGAGGAAATCCACATGGGGAAGTGACTGGTCCTGGACTGGATCCGAGCCACCCGTGACCTGCTTTCCTCCTGCTCCTCACCTTGACAGAGAGGAATGGCCTCGCTCCACAGGTGGTAGCCCTGAGGGTGCCGGGTACAGATGGCCATGCTGTGTCCCACCAAGCGGTAGCCGGCGTTGCAGCCAAAGTGGATGGAGCCCCCGGGCTGGGTGCTGGTCTGGCCCAGGATGAAGCCGTGGAGAGGAGCCCTGGGCAGGCTGCAGTAGGGAGCTGAACAGCGAGAGGAGACTCAGTACCGGCAGGGAGACAGATGTGGCCTTTCATGTGGGCCCTTCCCCTATCTTCTCCCCCCATGTCCTTGTCTTCACCCCTGCCAGGTCCTCTGCCACTTAGGGAGGTCTGCGTGGTTCGTATTGAAAACAGCCAGTTGGTTTAGTAAAAAGCCAAAACAAAACAAAGGGAAATAAGAAACCAGCTCCAGGAAGCACTGGGTCCCCTTTGCGGCCGCACCGACTCCACGGCCAAGTTCAGGGTCTCAAGTCCCTTCAGCTCCTGAACAGGCTCAGAGAGCAGAATCCCACGGGGTTGGTTCCAGAAAGGTGTGACCATGGGGGTGTGGACGTTGAAGTCAGGCAGGCCTGGGCTCCAGTCTCATTTGTGACCCGATGAGGTCTGTGACTCGGGAAAAATCACGGGAGCTCCTTCCGCTCCAGTCTCCTCCCCTGTGAACTGGGACCGGCGACCCCACCTCACGGGTGTCTGGACAATCTGAATTGTATATAAAGCCCGCAGCGCCGCGCAGGGCACTTAGTGCTCAGTAAGTGGCCGGTCTCCTCCTTCCTGTCGTGTAGGGGAAGGGGCCGAGACGGAACTGTGGCAACGCAGGAAATAAACATCCCTACAGTGCTACTTCCCTCGGCATACGGCTTCCACTCATTTCATTCATGTATTCAACAGAGAGATACCAGAGCATCTGTTATGTACCAGGGTTGTTCTAAGTGCTGGCAATACAACAATGGAGAAAACAGACAGCAATCCCAGCCTGAGAGAAGTCCCGTGACAAACCCTGCCAGGTGTCCTCGGGGGTACCTGTGAGGCTGAGAAAGAGGGATGACCAAACACCATGCAGAAAAGCCCCTTCATTTGCCCTAGGTGTCACTGGAGGGGTCTCCTGGGCGGACGTGGTTAAGGCAGGATTAGGGTGCACGGCCCTTACTCACAGCCTCCTCACGCTGAGGACCGATGGCCTCTTATCTGATCACATGCTGCTGGGGACACTGCTGTGCTAAATACCTCCCTTCCAAGCCAGTCGTGTTCCCTTGCTCAAGATATGTTCTATTCCTTTCCCTGTGTTCTATGTATATTGGATCTTTGTGTCTACCTGACTCAGGAACAAGAATCTTAGCTATAAAGCATACTTAGTCACAGTGATAGATGCAGGTGCAAATTACCTAGGGCTACTGGATCTTAATTATTAAGTACTAATTGTTGCACCATGTAATTAATTTACTTTCTACATGGCATATGTATTGTAATTACAACTGATTCATTATCCGCAAACATGTTAACCTTTAGAACATCATGAAAAGGGTAACTCCTTAATAGCTTTTAGTTCTTAATTTAGCAATCAGCATAGTAAATTGCTGCTAAACTGTTATATTTCCCTTTTGCATGAGATGCTACAAGGAACTCAGCCTGAGTCACCCCTGAGAGGTCCCTTAAGGTTTCTTTTTTCTTTTTTTTTTTTTGAGACAAGGTCTCCCTCTGTTGCTTGGGCTTGAGAGTGCAGTGGCATCATCATAGCTCACTGCAACCTCGAACTCCTGGGCTCAAGTGATCCTCCTGCCTCTGCCTCCCGAGTAGCTGGGACTACAGTCACGTGCCACCACACTTGGCTAATTTTTTAATATTTTGTAGAGATGGGGTCTCAATGTCATCCCGGATGGTCTCAAACTCCTGGCCTCAAGCGATCCTCTGCCTGGGCCTCCCAAGTGCTAGGATTACAGTTATGAGCTACCAAGCCCAGGCCTTAAGGCTTCTATTTCATCATGAAGAAACTGAGGCCCAAAGTAGTTAAGGACCTTGTCTAATAGGATTATAACTATTAATAGTGACAGAGCTGGTCACTGTCCCTGGGGCACTCAACCGTGGTGCCACTTTCCCCTGACCCTGTGTGCACCGGGGAAGGGAGCGTTTAGGTGGACTGTGCAGAGGATACGGACTCTGAGATAGCAAAGCCCCGTCTCCTCCCAGGCTCCTCTCAGCTTCCCCTGGGTGGCTCTTCCCTGGAAGAGGAAGAACATCCAAGGATTCTTTAAGGCTGTTCAAATGGGCCTCTAGCTTTGGGCTGCTCTTGCAAGTAGGAGATCCATTAGGCAATGGATTGAGGCAAGTGGTACCTCAGGCAGGTTATAATCTGACATCCCTTCCAACCAATATTCTTTAAACATTTGTCTGGAATGGAGGCCAAATGCAGCCAGGGGACAGTGCTGAAAGGGAACTGGTGTGGGGGATCTGGAATCTCCCATGGTCTTAAGTAATTCATTCTGCCTCCAAGCTTGCAGAGCCCAGCCAGCAGTTCACTGGACTCACCCACCTCCAAGGTGGGCATCAGGCAGCTTAAGTTTTCTTCCAACTGCAGACAGCAATCCCCATGATAGGAGTTCAGATAAATTCCATTTTCTCCATGGCATTATATTCCCAGGGTATTTCTGTGCTCCTTAAAGCCTGTTGCCCAGGTCAGCCTTCTGGCTGACCTTGAATCTAACTATGCCAGTAAGATAGGGCTTGCAGAGCAGGAGAGAGGCTCCTGGCCTTGAAATACAGCCCATCCTTTGCTCCTTGTCTAACATTTGCCTGTTAGAGACCTGTGTCTTAGGGATTTTTAGTTTTAAGGAACTTTTGTTAACATTTCCTAATGGGACAGGATCACCTTTCAGCATTATCAAATCATCTGTAATAGTTAAGTGTATCCAGGCTGGCAGTATGAGAAGAAGAGACAGAAGCCATTAAAAGTGGGAGAAGGAAAAGAAAAAGAGGTAGGAAAATGCGAACGACTGCTGGAACAGCTTTAGGTGAGGGTGATTTAGAGGAGGGGAAAGGCTGCCCAGTCCTCACATGGGGGTGTTTTGGGTGAGCAGCATAAGGGGCTCAGGGGCCATGCCCTTCTCATGAGTCCTCGTGTGTTACTCACCTGAATACCGAATCTTAAAGCCCTTCCGATTGTAAGCGTGATCAGACGACCAGCGCAGGTACACAGAGTTGCTCGAGCTGGTGACCAGCAGGGGAGCTGAGTAATTCCCACTGAGGGCTTTCAGCAGAGGACTTTGTCCGGAGGGCCCTGGGGTGAGAACGACGCAGCATTACAGACCATCAGAGCTGTGGCAGACAGGCTCCAGTGAAGACACCAGGGCTCCGGGGGTTGGGCAGCTTGCTCGGTGTCAGCAAAATCATCTGTACTCGTTCCCCTCTGCATCCACGGGCATTGCTCAAGGTGCCCTTCCTCCTGAGCTCGGGGCTAAAGCAGTGCTCTAGCAAGTCCCTGCCCACCTCTAGGAGCTGGCAGGTGAGATGAAATCTGATTGCCATGTGGGGATTGACCAAGGTCAAGCAGCTGGTTCATGGAACAGCTGGTTCTCAAACTGGGACCTCCCTTCACTTGGCCGCCCTACTTCTCCTGTGTATGCTAAAAACGGCTCAGTGCCAGCCATAGACAAAAAGTATTTATTGAATGCATACATAGCAATAAAGCTGGAGGAAAATGTCATGTCTCATGGTCATAAGTAACGGAGCTTTCCAATCTTGCTTTCCAAGGCTCTGTGAGAAAGGCCTCCTTCCTTTTTCTTGCATCCTGGGGGCTGGCTCACGGGAGGCAGAACATAAAGCTGGATAATCCCTAACACAGGATTTATCACCCTGGGAAAGGCCCTGAGTGATGGCTGTAATGTGCTACTAAGACCCTAGGAGCTTGGAGAAAGTAACGGGCCACATTAAGCACGTTCGAGCCATCAGAACTGCGTGGCAAACTACCAGGGAAGGAGGCAAAAGGCTCAGAGGAATGGCACGCTAGAACAGGTCTGTCGTGTGGGAGCAGGACACCCACTAGCTGCCTGTATTTCTCAGGAGGGCCCCGAGGACACTGTTTGCTGAGACAATCAGGAGGCAGGGAGCTGGCGAGGAGGTGAGGACCGGCATTGCTGAAAACCTGGGTCAAGGTTGTTCTCTGCAGGTGAAACTGATAGGAGAAGATGCTGTCATAGAACTGGGCTCCCTGCTAATAATGAGGAGATCCCAGGGTACAGAGTCCAGGTGGGAGCACTGAACAGTCAGAAACAAGGTTGGCATAATTTCTGAAATGGGCAGCAAGATTGGAATGGCAGCTGGGAGGGTCTCACCTACAGGATCTATGGAGATGGCTCATAGAACATGGTATTCCTAAGAGCAGCATAGACAGGCAGCCAAAAAAATATGTGAAGATATGAACAAAACAGATAACCAGATGGTGGGACTTTCCCCCAGTGGAAAGTCCCAGTGCACTGCCCAGTCTGCAGACCCAAGCCAGGTTTCAGTCCCATTCCAGAACACTTTGGCTGGGGAAGAGGCTGGTTCTCTATGAAAAAGGACCCTGCAAAAAGACACCAATTGTATACAGTAGTGATTCCTCCAGTTCTTTCCCCAGACGACCAGCCACTATTTAAGCAGGTAACTGAATATTATAGAAAAGGGAATGTTCAGAAATACCCAAGTCTTTTGGATACAGGGTGTGAAATCGATGCTGACACTGGGGACCCAAAGTGCTATCGTGGCTCCTGTTAGAGTAGTGGTGTGTGAGGGTTGGGTGGTAATGAATGGACCCAGCCCAGGTCCCCCTCACAGTACAAACTTAACCAAGTAGGAGCCTCAGCTGTAGCAGCTGCACCAGATGTAGTGCCTTAATCAGAGGAGATTAACACAGCTTGGTTACGTGGAATGCAGTATTGATCTGGCAATGTGTCCTTTTCCATATGCTTCAGAAAGGAGGATCAGAAGCAGAAGCAGTGCTCACTCACATGAGGTAGACACGGTCTACATTCATGGTTTTGCCCCAGAGCTATGTTAATTCTCCTGCTTTCTGTCATAATATAGTAGGAAGGGATGTGGACCATCTGGACATCCTGAAGAATATAGCATATTGGTTCACTATATTGAGGGCATCATTTTAATCGAATCAGCTCAGTGAGAAGGGATAATTAGTGTAGAAGCCTTTGCAAGATACATGTGCTCCAGAGGGTAAGAGATAAATCCTACAAAGTTGGCAGTGAGGTTTTAGGGTCTAGTGGACTGGAGCATGCTGAAACTCCCTGCAAATTAAAGAGCAAATTATTGCACTAACTACCAAAGAGAAAGCACAGTGTTTGGTCCACCTTTTTGGGGCTTGGAAGCAGCACACTCTTCACTGGAGAATATTATTATGACTCATTTGTTGGTTGACATTCAAGGATGCTAGCTTCGAGCTGGGGCTAGAGTAAGAATGGGTTCTGTAATAGGTCCAAGCTACAATACAAGCATCCCTGATGCTTGGGCCATGCAACCATCAGATCCCATGGTCTTGGGGTTTCTGTGGCAGGGAAGGACATCATGTGGAGCCTCTCTGGCGAGCCCCACTAGGAAAACTGCAGCACAGACTCCTAGGTTCTGGAGCCAGTCCATGCCAGGTGCAGCAGGCACCATACAGCATTTGACTGACTTACCATCAAAGATCTCAAACTCATCATACTGCTTCTCGCTGAGGAAGTACTCCACTGTGAGGGTGATGTTATATTCAGGCTCCACTCTCACCAGCCAAGAGCAGGTCTGGAACTGGGGGTAGCTTCCGGGGTAGCTCTGGCTCAGGATCACGCCCGTGGAGTCTGTCAGAAGCTCATTCGTTGGGCAGTGCACTGGGAGGAAGAAACAGAAATACGTCAGGTGGAGATGGAACTGGGGCCAACACACGTGCTTTTCTCCAGTACAAAAGACAACTATTGAGAAATCAGTATTTGGGCACATTCTAACAGGACCTCACATACCCTTCATTGTACTGCTCCATGACAGGAGGTGACCTCAGATCTTACGTTGATGTTACAGTATTTTTGGGACTCAGGACTGACCAATTGGTTGGAATCACTTCCAAGCTCAGTTGTGGATACACTACCTGGCTTTGGAGTAGGCGGGATGGTACATACCTACAGACAACAGTAGGCATCCCCAAATCTGAAAGAGGTCATCAATGAAATGGGTTTGATTTGTACAAAGGTAGTACTGTATAGGGCAGAGGTAAGCACGTGGGATTTTTGAGTCAAACACACCAGGATTTATAGACTACCTTTACTAATTACTACCTGTGTGGTCGAGAACAAATTATTTATTCTCTGTGCAATGGCTTCTCCATCTCCAGCACAGAGACATAGCATCTACCTTATGGAGCTTTTGTATTATATAAAATATTATATTAAATAATATACATAAATCATGCAACATAGTGCCTCAATAAATTGTAGAGATGATGATAGTGATGATAACTGCATCTTGAACAGAAAGGGTCTCAGAGCTAGGCTGTGGCCTAATTAGTATCATTAACATATCAAAAGAAAAGTCACTCTGAGGAAGGCATTGCCTGTGCAAGTTAGAAAAGGAGGAAACACAGTAGCAGGGTTGGGTTTTCCTGTGCCACGACGAAGGGTAGGGGAGACGCTGGTTCAGAGAGGCCTTTCGCAGGCACTGAGGAGGTGCTCTGTCCTGGGGCACAGGAAAGCGTCAGGACACCCTGCATGAAACAAATTTTAGGACAATCCACCTCCACTTGTAGGGGTTGAGGACTGCAGAGCAAAGTTCTGAGGACTAAATTAACTTCTTTATACCTTAAAAAGGCATGCCATTGACAACAGTTGTATTCCCATCACTGCAAATGGAGAAATTGGTGTTTTGCAATAGATGTGTCTTTAGACAGGCTTCCTGAGTGTGCTGGATCCTGGATCACTGATAAAAGGGAGTTTCTGGGACTGCAAGGCCAAGGACTAATTCCTGGATTGTAATCTGGGGTACTGCTACACTAGGGAGGAGACCTTGCCACGGGCTCTGCACCCATCTCACTTCACAGAAGCGGGGCTTGCTGTCAGCACTGGGACTGGCTCCTAGCCAGAGGCTGGCTGTGGCTCAGAATTGTACAGGATGAGTTGTGCCAGGACTCCTGAGCAGCTTTTCCTGGGAGAGCTTCCTTTTTAATCTGTGAGATGAAAAGGAAAGCAAATGCCTTCTAGGAGGAAAACCGCCTGACTGTTGAAACGCTCCCCATTTCACTAACCTGATAACCGACACAGGTCATCGAGGTGTGGTGATATTTAAGTTCCCTTAGGCCTCATGGTCCTCTCCTGCCTCCACCAGGTCCACTCCCCACGTTCTTTACCTCTCTACCTGAAACTGCCTCTCTTGACAGAGAATGATCATGCTCTCAAATGAGATTGGTCCATCGGTTTTCCTTTTGGTGTGCAACTTTATCAGATTTGGGCATTAGTGTTTATACGTTTCATTGTTTTCTCCTATGCTTGAGATTATCTAGTCTTTTAAGACTTAGTAGTATTCTTCCATGAGACCGTCTAGTCTTGATATTTTTGGTGGGATCATTTGCCGCATAACGACCTTTCAATCAGTGATGGACCACGTATATGGTCCCTTGAGATTAGAATGAAGCTAGAAATTCCTGTTGCCTAGTGACGTGGTAGCCACTGTAATGAGCCAGTGCAGCACGTGTTTGCGATGACGCTGGTGTAAACTAACCTACCGCGCTGCCAGCCACATGAAAGTGTAACACACACAATTATGTACGATATGTAGTACTTGATAATGATAATAAATGACTATGTTACTGGCTTATGTATTTCCTATACTACACTTTTCATCATTATTAAAGCAAATTAAATTAATTAATTAATTATTTTTAGAGACAGGGTCTCACTATATTACCTGGGCTGGTCTTGAACTCCTGGGCTCAAGTGATCCTCCTGCCTTAGCCTCTGGAGTAGCGGGATTACAGGTGCGCGCCACCATGTCCAGCTAAATTTTTTTTAACTTTTAGAGATAGGGTCTCCCTATGTTGCCCAGGCTGGTCTTGAACTCCAGGCCTCAAGCGACCTTCCCACCTCAGCTTCCAGAGTAGCTGGGACTACAGATGTGAGCCACC
>CAUYRT010067479.1:0-17502 GCA_963574885.1 Lepilemur ruficaudatus | reverse complement strand
TAGCCTTGCTCTAGTTGGCAGATTGGGCAATAAATTTTCCCCCAAAGGGGTAGTTGTCCCATTTTCTCTTAAAGCTGAGATGCTGTTGGGGTGAGGCCAATTGTGCTCTTGAATATACTGTTTCCTTTTTTTTTTTTTTTTTAGACAGAGTCTCACTCTGTTGCCCCGGCTAGAGTGCTGTGGCATCAACCTAGCTCACAGCAACCACAAACACCTGGGCTCAGGCGATCCTTCTGCCTCAGCCTCCCAAGTAGCTGGGACTACAGGCATGCGCCACCATGCCCAGCTAATTTTTTCTATATATTTTTAGTTGGCCAATTAATTTCTTTTCTATTTTTAGTAGAGATGGGGTCTCGCTCTTGCTCAGGCTGGTTTCGAACTCCTGACGTTGAGCGATCCACCCACCTCGGCCTCCCAGAGTGCTAAGATTACAGGCGTGAGCCACCAGGCCCAGTCGTATCTGTGCTTCTTAAGGAGTAACCCAAGTGCAGCAAAGTTCCCGCTAGCTCACCGCCACCCCTGACTTCTCTGGATTTCTATATTTACCTATTTAGGCATCAACTATTGACTTTTTACTATAATAAATGAGTATTGAGCTCTTATAACACCCACTTACCCATCCATCTCCCCTTCCTAAAATATTACCTTTAGTCATATGATTAGAGTCAAGTTTTCTATCATGATATTTCCTCTGAACTTTTTATTTTACAGTATCTTCCTTATAATAGTAATTCCTAGTTTTAAAAAGATTATGTCCTGTCCCTTTCTGTGAGCTCTCCCTCTGTCCTACGCCAGTCTTGGCCATTTGTTCTCTGGGCGGCTGTACAGCCTGTCATCTTGAGGTTTTTCTTGTCTGCTCTCCTAGAGTAGATCCGTTTCCCGGATCTCATGGCATCTTTCTTGGCTTACCCTTTCTCATTGTGCCTGAGTACATCCTCAAGTAAGACACTAAGAAAGCATGGAGAGGTACATTTTCTGAGTTCTAGCTTCTGAAAAAGTACGGTCTAGAGTTTGGGTTTTGGAGCCAGACCACCATGGGTTTGAATCTTGGTTCTGTTGCGTGTTAACTGTGTCCCTTTGGGCTAATTACCTAATTACTCTGTGTCAATTTCCCATTTGCAAAATGGAGGAAATGGTAGTAGTACCTATATTTTTGGGGAGTTATAAGGATTAAATGAGTTGGTACATGTAAATTATTTAGAACAGTGCCCAGTGCATACTATATTTTCAATAAATGGTAACCTCTGTTATAGTCTGCCCTCATGGTTGTTTGAATATATAATTCTAGGTTGAAGATAGTTTAACCTCAGAATTTCAGACTGTGCTTTTGTCTTCTAACAATGGTGGTGTTGAAGACTGATGTCATTCTGGGTTTTATTCATTTATGTATGACTTTGTTTCTTGAAGGTTTTAGGAATTTCTTTTCCTTAGTGTTCTGAAATATCACAGTGATGTACTTAGTTGTGGGTCTTTTTTTGTTGACTGTGCTGGGTACTCAGTATGGATAGGCCTTTTTCAAATTTGGAATCTTGAAATCACCTTCTTGTTTTTTTCCTTCTTTTTAACTAACTCTCTTCTTTCCATTTTATTTATCCACATTGGAATGCCTATTAATTGGATTTTAGACATCTTGGCTTGAGTCATATCTCTACCATTATTTCTAAATTCTATCTCTTTTAATTCTAAATTCTGGAAGATTTTTCTTTCAACTTTTGGAAATTTTATATGGGCAGCCATAACTTTAAGTTTTGTTTTGGTTATTTATTGCCTGCTTAACAAATTACCCCAAAACTTAATGGCATAAAACAACAATTTTATCTGTCTCTTGCTATTGTATGGGATAAGTAGGCTTAGCTGGACAGTTTTCCTGCTGGTCTCATTTGGGGCCTCTGATTGCGCATTAGATGGTGGCTGGTACTGGCCTCATCTGGACATTCGGCTGCACTGGAATGTCTGAGACAGCTGCTCTCTCAGGTCTGTCTTGGCATTTCTTCACACGGCCTTTCTCTGTGTGGCACCTCACCCTCCTGGGCCTCTTCACGTGTGGCTTTTCTTTCTTCAGGGTGATAGTCAGAACTATTCCGTTTCTCTGGAGATGTGAAGTCTTTTGGTCTCTTGCCTAAGGTAGATGTGTCTGTCTGGATTCTGCTTGAGGAGATGTGGGAGAGCAGTGTGTTTTAGGGCCTGGAAAATGTGTTCTGTGTACAGGCTTTTGGTTCATCTCTCTGTTCTCAGTCCTACCTGTCATTCTCACTCTGCGGTGTCCCTGGTGTCTCAGTCTAGAGCCCCTCCGGGGTGCCGTGGGGCAGATTAGCCTGGTTATCAGGTTCCCTCTGCACCTGTATTTGCTTTGCTCCATTAATTACAATTCCTCCACTTACTGTCACCTTCTAGTGTAGGTGAATTCTTTTATATTGGTAATCTTATTCCTTTTCTTGTTATTGTGTGTTTATTCTTCGCTGTAATTCTGGTGGAGCCTCAGGAAGGAGAGAATATGGGAGAAATATGTTCTATATTCAACTTTCCTTCTCTGGGTTGTCTGCAACTTGTGTTTTTCACTTAGTAATAATGCACATGGAGCTACCGTTTTTTCATGATTATGCCTATAATTTTATGTGGAAATATAACAGTTTGTGAAGTACATGACAGTTTCCTAATTTTGAATCATTCTTGCATTCCCATAATAAACACTGTTAGAAAGGATATGGTAATACTTTATTTTTGGATTTTTAACTTCTATATTAAGTGGGATTGTAATATAGTTTGCTTGTGGCTCTTGTTTTATTTCAATATCAGGGCTACGCTGGCCAATCACTTGGGAAGCTTTATGTCTTCTTTCTGTGATCTAGGACAGTTTAAACCAGTAATTTTCAACCAAAGGTAATTATTGCCTCCCACGGGACATTGGAAATATCTGGAGATATTTTTAGTTGTCACAACTGGCTGTGGTGAAGGGGTGCCATTGGCATTTCATGGGTAGGGGGATGATACTAAATGTCCTACAACGCACCTGAGAACTCCCCTCAACAAAGAATTATCTGGTCCAATATATCACTGTTGCTGAGGTTCAGAAAAACTCTAATTTTTATATAAATATCTGAGCCTGATCCTTTTTGGAGGATAAGTCTTTGATTATCTTTTCTTTGTGTTGTCTGTTCAGATTTTCCACTTCTTCAGTCAGTTTTAGTAACTTTAGATCCTAAAAAAAAGAGTGATCATTTCATCTATACTTTTGAAGCTGTCGTAAAGATGTCAAAGTATTTTCGCTTTTTGAATAATCTTTATATGTGGTTATATCCTCCTTTTATTGCTAAAGTTATTTTCTTTGCCTTGATGACCTGTCAGTGGCTCGTCTGCTTTTATTGTATTGGTCTTTCAAAATAGTTTTATTTTTTAAATCTAGGATGTTTTTCTTGTGTTTTGATTATTTCCCTTTTTTGTTTTATCTTTTCTAGCTTAGTAGATCAATGTAATTTAAATTGCTGTTTTAACAAGCATACAAGGGTATACATTTATTGGAGTGCCATATGACTTTATTTCCCGTTTTAAAATTTAGTATATTTTCCAAATGGTTTGTATTTCCTAAGTTGTTTTAGTCCATCTTCTGTTCACATTACTCTTACTATTAAAACTTTTTATTGTGAAATATAGCATGTATTGAAAATGTGTAAAACGTAAGTTTAGTGTAACACAGTGAATACCTGGGAGCTACCACCCAGGTGAAGAAACAGAACATTGTTAGCACTGTGGGAACCTTCTGCAGGTCCTTCAGATCCTCGTCCCTCTGAATGTAATGCTTTCCTTAATTTTCTCTAGGTTTATTGCTCATGTGTGCATTCTAGAACAATCTAGTGTTGCCTGCTTTCAAGCATTCTGTTAAGAGTAATATTACATGTATTTTCATTTTTGTTTTGTTCAACATTGTGTGTGAAATTCATTCATACTATGTGCACTGTAGTTCTTTTTCATTGCTGTATTTATTCCATTGATTATACCATAACATTTATCCATTTGACTATGTATACAAATTTGTGGTGTTTTCATTGTTTTGCTATTAGGAATAGTCTTACTATGATCATTCTTTTTTTTTTTTTTTTTAATTTTTTGATACACATGAGGAGGCAAACATGATTTTCGTCTGTATTGCATGGTACCCCTGTGCAAGCATGTCTCTGGGGCACATACTTAATTGGATTACTGGGGCATGAGGATCAATTTCTTCTTTAACCCAAGATTTATCTAGAAAATAAACTTTAGAAAATATTTTCGGGTAGCTTTTGGGTTATTTTTAGTTTGTAGATATGGTCAGAGACTATAGCCTGTGACCTCTCAGCTGCATTATCAGCAATTGCTTAGACTTAACTGTTGGTGTCACTGTTGTCTTTGTGGTTTTGTTTTGTTTGTAGAGTTGGGGTCTCACTCTGTTGCTCAGGCTGGTCTCAAACTCCTGGCCTTAACTGATTTTTCTGCCTCGGCCGCCCAAAGTGCTGGGATTACATCATAGGCTACCCGGCCTGTTGTCCTTGTTTATTGCTGTTTCTTTTATTTCATGGTCCCCCGCTCCCTGCTTCCATGTATATCCCTGAATAATACCCTGATTTTTTTCTTCCTAGAAGGGTTTGTGGGAATGTGTATGGAGAGTATGCCTTGAATACTTGATGTTTTTTTCATTCAACAAATATCAGATTCTGTAAAAAGTACTCTGTGTTGGTGTAGAGGATCAAGTAGTGAATACACAGATGCGGTTCCTGTCCTTGATGGAGCTAGATATGGGATTTTAAATCAGAATTCTTTAAGAGGCTCTAAATAATTGAGTCTCTTCCCAGTTCTTTATGCTTTTATCTTCTGGTCTTTATTGTTACAAATGGGAAGTCTGATGCCTGTCTGATTCTTACTTCTTTGTGTATATTTTATTTTTTCCTTTTTTCTATGTAACTGTAAAGTATAAAGTTTTATTTTTTAGTATTCCTTTGATGTATTCAGAGCCATTTAATATTCTGAAGTCTTTCTGTAGCTTGGTGACATTTGTCTCTTTTACTCCTTTTTATTTTTTCCCTTCCATCCTCTGGATGAATACTAGATCTCTGTATCTTCCATGCCCTTAACTATTCCCTTAATTCCGTCTCCTGTTTTTTCCCCATCTCCTCCTTCTCCATGTTCTAAGGCAATGGCACAGTTTGGTCTTTGTAGTCATAAATGCTTTGTTCAGTCAAGCCCATTGTGTTGTGGCCCTTTTACTGAGGTTTAGTTTTGTTTTTTTGAGGCTGGGGGTGGAGCTTATTTTTGACTTGATAAGTCAAAAATTGATAAGTATCAATTGTTGATATGGATGTCCTCAGAATTGTCACTCTTCTCTGCTGTGGCCTCCCCTCCTGTTTTGCAGAGCTGTGCTCTTCCTGTGGCATGAGGATGGGAAAGTGCTGGTAGGTGGCTTCCAGCTCCCAAGTAAAAGGAAGAGACAGAGTCTGTTATGAGATTTTGCTGCTGTGTTGAGTTATGTTATTAATAAAAACATTCTTTTCTCTTTGGTTCTGACACCCGTAGTAAGAGGCCTTGAAGTAGGCTTCCTGCATAAGAGAATGATCCTTACCAACTGTAGCTGGGACAAGTACAGCAAAGAATGTGTAAAGTGCCCCCTCCATTGTCCGGATTGGGTTATGGCTTTCTCAAGACTCTCGGTCTCATTCCATCTGCTTTATGTCTTCTAACATTTCCCTATAGTTGTGGTTCACTGATGCTACCCTTCTTGTGTTTGTTGTTTCTCTAGTGCTGCAATGTTACTTTTTTTTTTTTTAATAAAATTCTTCTGTCATTTTGGTGGGGTTTTGGAAGGAAGGCCAGGGCACATCTTGAAATGAAATTCATTTTAGGATTTTACAACCCTAACTGGTTTTGTGTTTTGATTAAATTACTTACCCTCTTTGAGGGGGTGGGGGCTCAGCTTACTCATGTGTAAAATGAAGGATAAGGACTGGGTTCTTGGTCACAGACCTGGTTGCATGTCAGAAGCACGTCAAATTGCTTTTTAAAAGCAGGTTTTTTAGGGTAGGCTTTGAAATTAGCATTTAAAAAATGATCTCTGTCATTGGGACTTTTAGGCTAGGTATATTCTTTTGATACCCCAAACAGTCTGATTTGGAACGTACAAGTTACAGAAGTGAAAAAGGGGTAAATTGTAACATTTTGGGAGCTGCTGCTTGCCCCATTTTCTCATTCAGTTTCTAGGAGACCAATGTCTAAAGAGATACAGATTTAAAGCAAATATAAGTTTATTCTACATGGGTACGTGTGCCCATGTGAAATTCTCCAGCTCGTTAATGAAGAAGAGTTATAACACCCTCTGTGATAATGGATTTTTTTCCCTTAAGAATTATGCCATCAGGGTAAGAGCAGATGCTTGGATATTGCTGAGATCTTTGTTGGTATGATTTGATCTCTGGAGCCCAGTTTCTTGATCTTTTAGATATGCTGGGTGCTAGCCTAAGCTGGCCTTTCTGGTTAGAGATGCATATATGTACTGTGTCCTACAGAAATATGCTCTGGCCCAGGAAACTTGTCTTCCTGAACTCCGCCAAAACTGGATATTGAAGGCCTTTCCTGAAACTCCATTAAATTCATTTGCCAATGAGTGGTAAATTATGTCTTGCAGAGAAGTATTCTGTAGTAAATAACACGTTTTTTTTTAATTTGGCTCTTCAGTGAAGTGGTGATTATTTATTTCATTTTTAGTTTTGTAAAGTATCTGTTTTATGAAGTGTCTTAGAAAACATCTGACCTGTTAAAATGTAGGGCAGTTGAATTTATGTAAAGAATACAGGCTTTTCAAAGTTGAAAAGGTAGTTATTTTAAGGAATCAATAGGTTGGGATATTTATAAAATAAGCCATTGACCTTAGATACAGAACCATATAATAGTAAAATGTTTTCTTATTTTAAATTAGGTTATGTTTTAAAATTTTCAGTTTTGCTTTGTATTTGCCTGATTGCCTTTGTTTATTCCTCAGGCATCTATTAAGTTGAATTGTTCACAATTGTTTCTTTTTTAAAAGCTGGTAGATTTTATTTGTCAAAGCTAGATGCAAAGATAATTGTTTTAATTTTAGTGAGCTGCTAGTGGAACTGCAGTGACAGGTAAGCAGCTTGTCTCCACAGCTGTGGCACCAGTCTTCTGTCGTTCGCAGCCTGTTCAGATTTGTTCCCGGTAGCCCTGGAAAGTTCTTTCTCTTTCAGACTGGGACAACAGAAGAGGTGACTTCAGAAGAAGAAGAGGAGGAAGAGATGGCTGAAGTAGGTATTTTATGTAAGAATAAAATTTTATAAATATCTTCATTTTTGAACATCTTAGTAATTCTCTAATGTGGAATAATGAAAAGCACTTTGTATTTTGAATGCAATATGTAATTTCTAAGCTCTGGCATTGCCTCTAACTAATGATATACCTTTGAGCAAATTGCTTTATTTGAATTCCTTGGATTTGATTTCCTAGAAAATAAAAGCTCTTAACATTTACCACTAAAATTATATTTACATTTAATAGTAATCAGTACTTAACCTGTATTTGGTTATTTTTAGGAAGAGGAGCTACAAAAGCTCTGTATTTGCATAAAAGGTGAATTTGAGAACATTTCAAGGTCTACTTGCCAGGAACAGTGAAACCATCTCTTGTTGAAAAATCAACTAAGAATTTTCTCTCAATCCGTTAAAACTGCTATAACAGAATGCCTGAGACTGGGAATTTATAAAGAACAGAAATTTATTTTCCTATAGTTTTGAAGGTTGGGAAGTCCAAGAATGAGTTGTTGGCCATTTGGTGTCTGGCCAGCCTTCTTGTCGTGTCCTCACATGGCATAACTGGAAGGGTGAGAGGGCATGCTGGCCAAATGTCGTGTGAAGCCTCATTTGTAAGAGCCTTAATCTCATTACAGAGCAAGGAGCTCTCGTGACCTAATCACCTCTTAAGGGCCCTGCCTCTTAAAACCATCACACTGGCAACACCTGAATTTTGGAGGGGACACATTCAAACCAGAGCAAAGTTAGTAGAGCAGATTCCAAAGACGTTGAGCTTTAGGCCAGTTAGTTGTCAGTCGTTGATATAGTTTTAGAGGTTTTCAGGCTCTGAAGCTTTGCATTTAAATTCAAACCTTGGAATGAAGATCTGTCTCTATTGATCACATAGAAGTGTGAATTCTGTGGTCTTGAATTTAAAACAGTTTTTCTGTTTTGGATCTTAGAATTAATTCAAACTTTTACCTTATTTTCTTGATTTTGAAATTTTTAATCTAAAACATACTTCTAGAATGCGTCAGAACTGAAGTAGCTGTAAGCTTGTTTTGTGTGTCTGGGAGTAAAATTGTTCTTAAAATTGTCCAATTAGAATGACTTTTGGGGGTAGGGAGTTTAATGTTTTCTTGCAGTTTAACTTAGGTGGAATGTACTGCATGAAAACATTGAACTTTTTCCATGGGTCCAGTGTACAATGAAGTGGATAATGTACTAAGACAGTTTATGTACCTTTCCTTTTTTCCTCATAGGATGGTAAACAAAGGATAGCAACATTTAGGGAAATCTAGAAAGGTAGGAGACTGGACTTTGGAAATGCCAGATTAGGATAGGTGAAAAGATATTCTGGGCTACAAAAATAATGTGGAAAAAGCCCAGAATGTCCTTGGGCATGATGTGTTTTGGGTGCATTGGATGCTGTTCTTTTGGGAGAAGAAGGTTGTTGTGTTGGAGTCGTGGAAAGCAAGATGGGCTAAAAAAGGCAGATGGCTAGAAGTCTTGAATTAGAGACAAATGTTCCTATTTGGTGTGATTGTTAAGGAGAGAACAGTGTGTTGGGAATATTGTTTTAGAAAGATAATGATGGATTCTGTTTGGGATATGCTGATTCATACTCAAGTGGAGAAATTTGTGCATGAGAATATGACTGAGGTTGAAGGTGTAAGAGGGGAAGATACAGGCTAAAGGCATTTGTGAGAATTCTGAAGAAAACAAGTGTAGAATGGAAGATTAGAGCTTGAAAGGTACACACCGGGGAAGAGAGCCCCAGATATAAGTCTCGGGCAGAGTTTGAATAGGGATGGAGTGTCATAAGGGTTGGAGAGATGGCGTTCCCAGAAAGAGACCCATTGAGCCTGGATAGAAGGTGGTCATTAACCTGGTCTAGAAATCAGTAAATTAGTTGGCTTGAAAAAGTAGATATAGTAAGTATAAACTACTCCTTTAGAGGTTTTGGCAGTTGAAATAAAAGAGAAGTAAGATAATTGAAAAAGTTAGGATTAAAATAATTTTGCATAGATTTATGTTTAAGAGCACATGTTATGGGGAAGGAGAGAGCAGAATCATGTAATTAAAGATACTGGTCTAGAATTATTCAAATTCTTTTCCTGATTTCTAATTATAAAAGTCAATGTATGCTTACTACAGAAAAGTTGGAAAATAAGGAAAAGTATTAAATGTCTCAGAATTGACAACTATTAACATTTTGGTGTAAGTCCTATTGGTCTTTTCCTATGCTTATTTTGGCACAGTTGAGATTCTATATATTCTGTTTTGTATTCTGATTTTCATTTCAAAGTTTTTATTAATACAGAAGAAATAATTATGCTATATTGCCATTTTAATAGCCTCCTACTATTCCATGGAATTGAGTTAACTTTTACCATTTTTGCACATGTGTATTTTGTGTTTTTGTGATTGTAAGGTTGAAATAGGTAACTTTATGACTAAATTTGTGTTCACAATTTGGACTAGTTTCTTAAAATAGAATTCTAGAAATTGAGTATTAACAGTTAAGGTTCTTGATCCCTGCTGCTAAACTGTTTCAAAAGTTCCTCTTAATAGGAGACTTAAAGGATGGCTTATTTAGTCATAGTTATAACTTTGTAAAGCTATTAAAACTGCTTTACCCAGAGTCTAGCTTTTAAGTCAAATATAGGATATAAGAGGGAGTCCATTTTGAGTTGAATGTGCAGGCATTTTTCCCTTCTCCGTGGAATAAATGTATTCTCTATCTCCTGTTTCTGGTTGAGTGAAGAATAATTTAACTGTTGCATAAGAAACTACTCAAGAAAAATAATTTGTGTAAGGTAATATTTTTCTTTTTGTAGGATATAGAAGACTTAGATCACTATGAGATGAAGGAAGAAGAGCCTATTAGTGGGAAAAAATTGGAGGATGAAGGAATTGAAAAAGAAAATTTGGCAATATTAGAGAAAATTAGGAAGACTCAGAGGCAAGACCATTTAAATGTAAGTGTGTGTAAATATTTAGAACCTGGACTGTTGTGGTTGAGTAATTATAATTAACACTAGGGTAGTTCATTAGGACACCAATCTCAGCTGCCCTCTTCCTTTGTCCCTGCCTTAATGGTAGATTCAGTCATGTGTTTTGTTGCCCTAATTTACCTTTCTCCTCTATCCATAGTCACTTTCTACCCTGTTCTTCTGCTCTCCATATCCTGGGCCCACCTGCTGGTCGCTGTATGTGCCCATTTCCAGCCTGTTTAAGATGGTTTTTTTTTTTTTTAACTCTTTTCTTTTTTTTTGAGACACAGTCTCACTCTGTTACCCGGGCTAGAGTGCTGTGGTGTCAGCCTAGCTCACAGCAACCTCACACTCCGGGGCTCAAGCAATCCTCCTGCCTCAGCCTCCCAGGTAGCTGGGACTACAGGCATGCGCCACCATGCCCGGCTAATGTTTTCTATATATTTTTAGTTGGCCAGATAACTTCTTTCTATTTTTAGTAGAGACGGAGTCTTGCTCTTGCTCAGGCTGGTTTTGAACTCCTAACCTTGAGTGATCCTCCCGCCTTGGCCTCCCACAGCGCTAGGATTACAGGCGCGAGCCTGGCCAGTATAAGCTGTTTTCTCTGCTTACCCTCCTCCTGGGAGATCTGCATATTCAAGTTCAGTCTCTCCAACAAAATACATTCATATTCTTTCTCCTCCATGAAGCTGACCTCTGGTCTGTCCTGTCTTGACCAAACCAAAAGTAATTTTTCTCTTTTGACTTAAATCTCTTTTATGTGAAGCAGCAAAGGAGTGTGAAGTGAACACTGAGTTTGGTGACAAACACATCTTTTGCAGCTTCAGTTTCTTCAACTCTAAAATGTGGACGGTGCATACCTTCTGGATGATTACTGTGAAAAATAAATGAGAATGATATATGTATATATAAAATGCCCAGACAGAATAGGGAAACATCAAATGATAGTCTGGCTGTCTGTGTGAACACTTCCTACTTCCTTCCTTGTATTAGAGCTATGATTCAACTCCGTGCAATCTGAGAACTTTGTTTTGGGCACAGGTTTTCAAACATAGGGAATAAATTGTTACGCAAGTAGATGCCAAGTATTGAAAACAGGTAGATTACTCTTCCTCCTTCATTCTTGTTTAGTACGTTAATTTTAATTGGCAAACCCTTTTTAATAGAGCAAAGAAATTTAGCCAAGCCCATATCTTGGTTGTTAAAAAAATTTGTGGCATCTGGATTGATGATGTTTTTACTGTGTCTTATGATCAATTTCAGTTTGTATATGTTGTAATCAAAACAGCTGTAAATTACTGAACACTTTCACATGATAGTACTATGCTAAGTACTTCATACCTTCTCATTTAATCTTCATTGCCACTGTGTGAAATAGGTACTCTTCATATTTTATAAATACGAAAACTCGGTTTAAACCAGTTCAAGGTCACATAGCTAGGAAGTAACATCTTTGTAACTTGACTTTTTTTCCCCTTCTCAAAGCATAGGGCAACCTTTAAAATCTTTAATTTTATGTTATCAAAATTTCACACAATCAAAAAACAGTTCTGTCATGTTCAGTCTTGGGGTAAGATACTGGTGCATTTTCAATCTTTGGAGAAGTCTCAACACTGAAAAAACTGAAACCAATTGCATGTAGGCAAACATGTTTCTCAGTTTCTTAATATGTGAACTAGACTGTCTTTGGAACATTCTTGCTTGTAGTCTCCTTAATGGAACTCTGTTTTAGTTAACATGTCGTGATGAGGGTCTTCAAATATTTTCAAAGTTTGGAGTTTGGAATAGAGTCATACTGAATTTTATGCTGTTGGCAGAGTCCCTGGTGATCTGGATATGTTGGCTAGACTTATTTTTTTTTCCTTCCAGATGATAAATAGTAAATGAACCAGACTTGTCCCCAGTTTTATATTTCTCTGGAAACTTCATAATCCTTCGTTTAATTGAACTTAACTTTTTTGACTCCTTAAAATATTGAGTGGTGATCCATTTTTACTGTAAACTTTTATATCAAGTTGAAATACCTTAAATCTTTAATTACTTGACTCAATAGACCTTGGTAAACACGAAGTTTTATGTTTCAGGGTGCAGTATCTGGGTCAGTGCAAGCTTCAGATAGACTTATGAAAGAGCTCAGGGACATATACAGATCACAGAGTTATAAAACAGGTAAGGACCTCTGGTTCTCTGTTGTTCCTGTTATTTTGTTCTTTTCTATTTTCAGATAATGTCATTTCTTATAACTGGACAGAAATGGAAATGTTTATTAATTTTATTTTAGGGATGTGAAACTCAAATATAATCAAGTTCCAAAATGTTGGGGGTAAAATAAGATGAGTTTACTTGTTTTTTGCACTAGCACTCTGGGAGGCCGAGGTGGGACGTTTGCTTGAGCCCAGGAGTTTGAGGTTGCTGTGAGCTAGGCTGATGTCACAGCACTCTACTCAGGGCAACAGAGTGAGACTGTGTCTCAAAAAAAAAAAAAGAAAAGAAAAAAATTGTTTTTATACATATGTCATAATTCTTTATCTTCTGGCAAAAGCATGAGTAATATTACTTTGGAAAGTAAATAAGAGATAATATATTTGATTGTACAAAGAACTATTGCCAAGTTGATTTTTATGATTTTTCTCCCCCTTTTTGAAATCAACCTTTGTACTTCAGCCTTTATTGTAGAGATAGTTATGGTATCATTTTTTAAATAGGTGGGTTTTTAAAATTTTTATTTCACTGTTTGACTTGGTTGTTCTTACCCAGTAAGACTTGACTATTGTGGAACCTCTGTAGCTAGAGGTGAAATCCTTCCATGTTGTTACAGAGATTCTAACGGTTGAGTAAGGGAAAGAGCCACACTGTAACTTGTTTATAACCATTATAAGAGATAGCATTATAACCATTCAGGATCAAATCAAAATCATTAGAACTTACTTAAAAAACAAAAACCTCTCTCCTTTATCGAGTTCAAGATAAGCCAGACTTGTTTCTGAGTTATTAGAAGTTTGGGTATCCTTATAATTTTTCTTGTAAGAAGTCTAGAAGTTTATCTGTAGAAACCTAATAGAGTACCAATATTTGAATACTGATTTTATGTTTAAATGTTAAATAATCACTTGTTTCAGCATTATTTACAGTAGCAAAATTAATAACCAGATATTGGGTGGAATTAAATTACAGTATATCCATAAAATAAATGACTACAGTTATTAAAAAGATATAGATTTATATAAACTAACTTGGAAAGATAGAAAGTTGAAGAAAGACTATAAAACAATGTATAAAGATTCTGTCCTTATAGAAATGTTTATATGTACATAGGAGAGAAGTCTTAGGTACATATGATTTTACATGGTAGTTTTTTTTCATTTACTTAAAGTTAATGGTAAGCAGTTTTTCAACTCAGTAAAGAATCCTCTTAATTGATTGCTTTAATTATCTGTTAAGGGAATAAGATATTCAGCTCTAGTGTTAAATATTTATAATATAGCTTAGTTTTTTTCTTGTTTTATTAGCAAAATTTCTGGCTTTTGTTGGATATTTATTGTATTGATTTATACTAGAGCAATAGATATATGAGCAAATGAAGAGTGATTAACATGTTCTATATGTTAACAGGGATTTATTCAGTGGAACTCATAAATGACAGTTTATATGACTGGCATGTTAAACTGCAGAAGTAAGTGGCTTTTTTATACTACCTCACTCTTCACAATGCCAGACTATCACAATGGAGTTTTTCCTCTTAAATCGATACCTTTGTATATGGCTTTTACTTAAAACTTTAGACTTTGTTTCTATAGAAATAGTTCTTAGATTGTTAAAATACGCTGTTTCTGAGGCTTAAGTAAAATGAGAAAGAAGGAGAAAAAGAGGGACCAGTTGTGGGATAAACTATTTCATGAAATTAGTGAAATAGTGGGAACTTAGAGACAAGTGTATTTATTAATAGTAACTTGATGAGACTACTGTGATAACCAGTTTATATTTGAAGTAAGGGATTTGAGTAGGATTTGTATATATAGAACAATTGTAGACAAATTCAGATTTTATTAGTAATTTAACTTTTTGTGGTCTTCTCCATGGCAAATTTCTTTCCTTGAACTCCTTGGCTAAAATTACAAGTTTAGGAAAGCATATTAAAATTTTTTTTGAGTTCTTGAGAAAATTATACACAGATGACTGTTTTCTTTTAGAATGACTGCTAGCTTCTATCCCCCTTATTAGAACAGATTTAGAGTACTACTATATGATCTTTTGGACATTTATTCCCAAGGAGCTGGAGGCTATAGTGACCTATTTTTCCTGGGGCTGTAGAGCAGCTCTAGACCTTCTCTGTCTGGAACTTATCTTAGGGGCTCTCTTTTAGCTCTTGGGACTGGTTCATTTTTGAGTTTAGTAAGAAAAATGTTCTAACTTTTTGTTTGAACTGTGTTTTGTAATTCTTAGGGTTGACCCTGATAGTCCTTTGCACAGTGATCTTCAGATCTTAAAAGAAAAAGAAGGCATAGAATATATTTTGCTTAACTTCTCTTTTAAGGTAAGAAAATAGTAATGGGACTCCATCTGCTTCTGATGGGCGTGTATTTGTGCAGTGCTTCGGAAAACAATGTGGTGTTATTTGGTAAAGTAGAAGATACTCATACCGTATGGTTCAGAAATTCCTGTAGGCATATACTCTGTAAGAAATGAGTACTTAGGTGCACCGGAAGAGTTTTCAGAGCGACACTATTTATAATGGCCTCAAACAGAAAATAACCCGTGTTCATTCCAATAAAATGGAGAATTGTGATATTCATAAAATGGATACAGCTGCATGCAACAAGATGGGTGAATCTTAAATACATTGTTGAGTGAAACAAACCAGACTCCAAAACCTGTTTTGTATAATTTCATTTATACAGAGTTCAAAAATAGGTAAAACTAATAGTGATTAGGACATGCATTCTCAGTGGAGGCAATATCACCCCCAGTGGGGTGAAAATCGGTCTTTGGAGTAAAGAAAGCTGTGGTCTGATGCCCTCCAAAGGGCCAGAGAACAAAAACAGATATATCTGCGTTAAAATTCCATGAGACAGGAAGATGGAATTAGGAAAAAGAATTTCTAAAGAGGCTTCTTAGTGGGGCAAAATTAAAAGAAAGGCTGAGAAACACTAGTTTATGGATTCATCCTTGGGTGGGCAGTAAAGCTATCAAGAGCAAAGCAATGACTGCCACACAGGTTAGGATAAGGAGTCCCTCTGGTTTTGGTGGGAGTGAGGGTGTTGCGAGGGAGATCCGCAGGCTTCTTGGGTACTGACTGTAATCTTTTATTGACCAGGGTGGTGGTCACATGGGCACATACTCCACAATAACTTGTTAAGATGTAACTATATTATAAAATATAGCACTTTTCTAAATTTATGTGTTATATTTGATAAAGTATTTTTAAGATGCTAAAAATAAAGGTTAAAAAAGAATAGCAATGGAATCCAGATAAAATGTTAATGATTTAATACCAAATCTGGATAAAGTGTAATGGTTTAAAGTCTATGGATATGAGATATTTTGAAGGAAAACAAGACATGAAAGAATACTATCTTTATACTTGCAAAAACAATGGTATTTTCTCTCAGTTTTTTTATTGTCAGAACTGTTGTCAACTGGGTTGTCTCCCTAGAGTGTGAATCTGGTCTATGTTTATTGAAGTTGCTAATGACTGTGGTTTTACTGATTCTTATGGGGGAATGAATGAAATGCCCAGGCCAAACAAAACAAAACAAAACAAAAACAAAAAACACTGGAAAAACCAGGAAGGTATCTTTCTTTTTTGAAACATTAAAGCATATGCTCATGTACCCAACACCAAACTTAAGAAATAAAACCTTAGACTTGGGAGGCTGAGGCAGAAGGATCACTTGAAGCCAGGAGTTTGAGACCAGCCTGGGAAACATAGCGAGACCCCATCTCTAAAAAATTTTTTAAAAAAATTAGTCAGTCATTGTGGCATGCCTATAGTCCTAGCCATTTGGGAGGTTGAGGCAGGAGGATCACTTGAGCCCAGGAGTTCAAGGTTTCAGTGAGCTATATCACACCACTATACTCCAGCCTGGGTGACAGCATCTGTCTCTTTAAAAAACAAAAACGACCTTATCAGTGCCCTAGAAACCCCCTGTGTGCCCTTGCCCTGTCACTTCCTCCTTGGGAGGTATCTTTAAGGGAATATGAAATCTTGGCTGGGAAACTGGAGGACTTGTGACTGCAGGTAGTTTTCATTATTTTTTCCTACTCTAGGTAGAAACTTCAGGGAGGGGATGATCTGGGAGGTAAATGGCTGAAATTCTATTGGATTTGTGTTTCTGGACCATGGCTTCTGATACCAGAAAGCAAGGACCTTTCCTAGGGTTAGAGTATTTCTTAAGAGGCCTGGGAAGAATGTGATTACCTTGAGCTAACTGACCTTATGAAGAGGATCTTAAACTGAATTGCCAAGTTGTTAGTATCAGGATTCACAGACTTTGGAGGATAGCAGGTGTGACACAGGAAGGAGCCAAACAATATATATTTATGGCCTCGATGTCCACAGTGACAGCTTGAGAGCCATGATAGGAAAAATGGAACTTGAGATACAACGCAAGGCTGGGAAATGGAGGCAGGAGGGAATGGGACAGGGGCTTGGTAAATACATTTCGTATGCCTTTAAGGAAGTTTTCTGACTTTTCAGGCAACATCTGAATTTTTGAATTGAACTGTGAGGGAATATTAATACTTTAAGAAGCGTTTCTTTAGACAAATTTAGGCTCATTTGGAGACTAGTAGCCAGGGATGGAAGAGATTCTATTTCATGTTCTAAGATACCTGCATTTAAATTGTGGATTTGGAGAGAAGAACATGGTGGGGCGGGGGGGGTCCGTGATTGCTTGTTTTCAACTATTTGAAGGACTGAATACGTGGAAGCATTAGTTTGATTTGTTGTTGGTGAACACAGGGCATAAAACTAGAACAAATAAGTCTAGCACTCTGGGAGGCCGAGGCGGGTGGATCGCTCAAGATCAGGAGTTCGAAACCAGCCTGAGCAAGAGTGAGACTCCGTCTTTACTAAAAATAGAAAGAAGTAATTGGCTAACTAAAAATTTATAGAAAAATTAGCTGGGCATAGTGGCGCATGCCTGTAGTCCCAGCCACTTGGGGGGCTGAGGCAGGAGGATCGCTTGAGCCCAGGAGTTTGAGGTTGCCGTGAGCTAGGCTGATGCCATGGCACTCTA
>CAUYRT010067478.1:0-39262 GCA_963574885.1 Lepilemur ruficaudatus | reverse complement strand
AGGAGATTGAAAATCTGAGTTTTTTGTATAAAATATCTTAATTTTTAAATGTTCCACTTATTCACATAAATTTAAAAGTAACAACCAGATAAAAATAAATCCTAGCTCTTTGAGGAATCTCCAAATTCTTTTCCACAAAGGACCTTCTCAAAGTTTTTGCATAGACTGGCATATCAAAATCAATATGGATTCTTGATCAAGGCTTTTAGGTGGATTATATGAAAAGATGTAGGTTTTATAAAGTAGCCTGGCATGTGCTCTAGTGCTTTTAAATTTTTAAAATTTTTGTTTTTCCTACAACATAAGAACTAATTCCAGACTACAGATAACATTTATGTGAACAGTTCCCAAATTTTGCTTCCTCAAGTATAACTATTGATATTAAACCTTTTGGAATAACAATGTAGTTGTTCCTTAAGAAAAATCCTTTATATAGATGTCTTATGACTGGATTAAATTCTTTAGACACTTTCTCTCCTGACTCCCCTCCAGATCCAGAAAGATATCTCAGATCTCCTTAATCTTGTGCTTTGGAAGCAGAATGAAGAGATGAGTCAAAGAAGTTTTCTAACAGTAATACTTTGGGGGGAGGTCACACAACTTAATTTTGAATCTAAGGTAGCTGTAACTGTCAGTTTTGCTCCTTCAATCTGATGAGACAAATTTGTAAGCATAAGCATATTGTGTAATGGTGACATAATTGAGAGCGTAGGCTTATCCTTTAGAACACAGCTCCCAAGAGACTTGTGTTCAGTACATATCTAAAGATATGATAAGGTGGTTGTGAAACTCCATGCCATCAAATAGCAGGGATGTCTTGATTTGTGCATAGTTTGCTTTGTAAATGATGCTGTCCTTGAGTAGAAAACAGTTGCTGTCTCAATGTTATATCGGTATCAGTGGTTAAGAATAGATCAAATACTGTTAAATTAAGCTTTCATATGTGATAACCCAGACTGAGTCCTTAGCACTCTATGACTCTTGAGGAAATGGTCTCATTTGACAATTTCAGTGACCCCTGAGATTTTTATCTAGTGTGTGATGAAGTGATATAGTGACTGTTACATTGATTTGCAATCTAGAGAGACAATTGGTAAACTGCAACCTGGGGATAGGACGAGGTCTGTTATGTAAGAAAAATAGTGATCAAAAGAGTGGTATTTGTTGTTGTTGACCAGCTCTGACTATGAAACATTTAAGGCATTTTTGGGACTCTAATTTGAGAGATTAGTTGAAAAATAATGATTTGACATTTAGCACTCCACTAGGTACTAGGAAATTAGAGCAAGTAAGACATAATTCCTTATCTTGAGGTACTTAAATTTGGTGGGGGAGACATATATAGACAGATACTTTTTTTTTGTTATATCAGATAAGGGCTTTACTTTCTTTTTCCCCCCCTCCAATGTGGAAACACATACAAAAGGGAGCAAAAAGAGGGATTATGAAATCTATTTTAGGTACAAGTATGTACCCAGTGTGTGATATGTGTCATTTTACTCCAGGTTGTAACCTTTAAAAAGGTGTAAGCCAAACCATGTGTGCTTTTGTATAGATCCTTGCATAAATTAGATAGTGTATGTAAAATTGGCAATATAAAAGAAATATTAAATTCCTGTTTAAAAAGAAAACTTCAACATCTGTGGCAAAAACTAATTTTTTTTTAAAAAAAGGCAGGAATTCAATAAATGCATAATTCAGAATAGTGATGACCATTGAGAGGGAGGCAGGAAGATGAGATTTGATAGGGGCCCATGGATAGATTCATTGGGATTATGTTGAGTCAGCTTGGGCTGCTAATAAATTACCATAGATTGAGTAGTTTAAACAACAAATATTTATTTCTCATAGTTTTGGAGGCTGGAAGTCTGAGATCAGGGTGCTGGCATGGTCAGGTTCTTGGTGAGCGCCCTCTTCCAGGTTATGTCCTCATGTGCGTGTTCCCAACATGGGGACTCACCTTCAAGACCTAATCTAAGCCTAATTACCTCCCAGAAGTCCGTATGCCCAAATACCATTACACTGGGGTTAGGATTTCAACACCTGAATTTTGGGGGGACACATTTAGTCCACAACAGATGGGAAATATTCTAATACATAAATCGGGTGGTGAATTCATAAGTAGACGTTCTATAATTAGGCTTCATAACCTACATAATATATATTCTTTTGTATCTGTCAAATGTTACATAATTTTAAAAAATCAAGATATTTTAGTAATCAAACATTTCCTAATCTGAATTTCTTAGAAGCTTTTGCTTAAGTTTTGGGGGAAAAAAATGAACTCACCCAGTTAGCCAAACTGTTTCTCTGCTATCTTTGTATTTTATTCATCCATTCTTCTATTTTTTACTTTAATTTTTGAAACAGAATAACAATTATGTGGAAGTCTTTTCACATGGCCTGTCTTGTTTCTCTGCCCTATAAGGTTCCACATACTCTGTGAAGAACCCAGCTTGTAAGTCAAAGGGTTCTGTCTGGGTTGGCTAGCCAGATATATAAGTATTCATTACTTCAGTGTGTGTGTGTGTCTGTATTTAATGATGTTTTTACTTGTCTTACAAGATTTTTGTAGGGTTTCCCTATTTGCTGGGTAGTTTTAGAATTGAGAGTCATCAGTAGGGAAAAAACCAGAAAAATGCTATTTCCTCTTTCATCTGTGTCTCATATTATACAAATGTTTACCGAAAATAGCACCAATTTTCTGAGAAAGGTCTTGACTGAGACTTTTCTCACCCTCAATGTTTCCTTACAACGTGGTCATGTGCTTGCTCAAGCCTGGCTTATGAACCGTGTAGAATATTTATGGGGTTTTGTTTTTTAAGCCCTACACTGTGCACATGATGCAGTATTTAATTTGGAATGAGCTCTGAGTTTAGTCACACGTGCTTCTTGTGGTGTTTATCTTGGAATCCACAAGTAGTGGGGAAGTATTTTTGCATTTTATACATCTGGACATTGTTCATGGTCTGTCTGTGACTTGGGAATTCTATGTGGGGCAGAATCCAAAGAACAGTATTAAAAATAACATGGAGTTATAATGACATCTGAGTCAAAACCCTTGAGAATTCCCTCCTGATCCCAGCAGAGTTTGCTTTTGAGGCGGTGAACTTTTTCAATTGTGTGGTTCACTGTTGGCCTGAGGAGAATGCTGGGATTATAAGGTTACCTGATACCCGTGCATGTAGGCTAATGGGTTTCCAGACATTCTGAAAGTCTACAGATTTGGCTTTTTAGGGACAGGACTTTGCCTTGATTTTGCATTGGGTAAGAAAGGTAAAGTGAATTCTGCTCACTGCTGCTGTGCCTTGCCACCCTCTTGTTTCACAGGCATTGTAAGAGCCTGTGAGGATCTCACCATTCACTCTCCTGGTCCTGCCTCATTCCATCCAGTTTAGAGCTAAAAGTTGACCCTGAGAACACCTTAGGTTCTATGTCAGGGCTAGAGGGTTTAGTAACCTTATCCTTCCCCTTATTTCACATGAGAAGCTGTTTTTTTAAACAGGATTGGACATGGTATAGCACAGTACCTCCTCCTTTTGGCTGGGGGTCTGCTAGAATGGAAAAAGTGGGAAGGCATGTGCACAACCTTGCTGCTCTTTGAGTGAGTTTGCATATGGACAGTATTGCTTTTTGGCCCCAGCCTAGTTTTCTTTCATTTGCATGTCTCATCTTTTATGTAGCTGCAGAGAACAGGCTGGGAAAGCAGAATGAAAGCTTCAAACAGATTTGCACTTCAATAAAAGAAAGTGATTTCTCTTGTTCAGAGTACTGACCAGTTTGGGTAGAAAGCTGTTTGCTTTTTTACTTTCTGGTTAAGGACTGTTTGCTTTTCTCTCTTTAAATGTAATAAAGAGAGGAAAAGCTAATAAAGTAGTTGGACCTGCTGGTTATAATTCATAGAGAATTTTTAAATGTGTTTAATAAGTTCTTTCATATGATTATAACACAAATAAATAATTGGAGGGGAAAGGTTAAAATCCTGTTGAGGTTTAAGAATGAGTTCAATATGAGGCAGTGTGCTTGGATAACATAACTAGGAGCTGTTTCTCTTTACTGGTTTCTTTTGCCTTTCCGTTGGGATTTTCCCCCCTTTGCTTTCGTAATACATTTTGCAACTTTCAGTTTAAAAAATACCCATCAAAGTTTAAACTTTTAGTAAATAAGCACATCTTATGCCTTATGATGGGAATCACAACAAAGCAGAGAATAGCTTGACTTCAGCTGGAGAGAGGTTAATGGTAGGAACCCCAAGGATTGATACCAACATCATGCTTGTTTAGTGTTTTAATGACTCCAAGAGGAAATGGTGAAATCTGCTGATGACACCAAATTGTTTCTGCTGATCCAAACAGGGATTTCTGGGAAGCTTCTTCAGAGTATTTGGAATAGTGAAAGAATTGGGCAATGTGGTGGTAGACACAGTGAACTTAAAGTGAAGGTTTATGTGAAGTAGCAAGAGTAACGTCAAAGCCTTCCAAGTCCTCTGAGAGGAGGACTGTGAAATCTCTATAAAGGACTTGGCTTTGATTCCTACCATGAAAGGAAGACTGAGGACAAAGAACATTTTGATATATAGAAAATGAAAACTATTATGGCAATAGTTGCAATTATAAAGTACAGCAGTTAAAAAATATGGTATCTGAGTTCTTTCATTTTTAATGCCAGCAGTAATATATCATTTTTCTTCTCCCTTTTTTTTTCATTTTATAGCCCAGCAAACTAAGAAACAGTAGTAATATATTAGTATCTAAATAGGTGTTGCTTCCCTTAAAATGGTCATGGAATATTATGTGCTCATTTTATTCATGTTCCTTTTTTGGTATATTCTTCTGACAGTTTTCTGTGGAGTTTAGTCTTGGAGGTTGTCTAGATTTTTGAAACAGCCAAGCTGTCAGTTTGAGCCAAGTGTGATGAATAAAATGAGTACTCAAACTGAATAATAGATTTAAAATATAACTGAAATATAAAGTAGTAAAACTAATTTTCTTTTATTCCTTCCAAAACTGATTCTGAAGGAAATTACTAATGAGAAATTGCAAAAATATTTGTGTAATAGTAGTATTAGATTAAGTTCTTAGTTGATATATTTCATAAACATCACTCATTTAGGTATGTAAGTTATAGAGGCTTGTGAAAATATTTGTTTCATTATATTATAGACACACCATGTTATAAGTGACCATCTCTTCTTAAATTTTTTCTTTATGTTCTCCAAGGGTACTCCTAGGTAGAAAGCAGGTGGTTGTATAGTAACTGGAGATTCCCTTAATGCATTGATATTTTCTGGCTAAAGCCTATATCTATGTAATGAAAAAGACCCTGTGGGTTAAAAAATAAGAGAGGCACTGTCATAGGAGCCATGGGCCGATCATCTATATCCATCCATCCATCTGTCCATCATCCATCCATCTATTTTAAAAGAACAGTGAGTCACAGCCCTTTCTCTCAAGATGCTTGGTTTTATTTGCATAGTGGTATATCCATGTGAAACAAATAAATAGCAGTCAATTGCACCAATGTGAGTGGAGTATGTCAATGGTTTTCAAGCTGTATTTATGGAACCTATATTTTGATTAAGTGGGGTGGGTTCAGAATGGTGCTGAATCCTTGCCTTCTCTCCTGGAGAGAATCCCTGGAGTAACTTTTTTTTTTTTTTTTAAAGAAACAAAGTCTCGCTCTTTCGTCCAGGTTGGTGGGCAGTGGCATGATCATAGCTCACTGCAGCCTCACACTCCTGGGCTCAATTGATCCTCCTGCCTCAGCCTCCTGAGTAGCTGGGACTACAGGCACATGCCACCATGCCTGGCTAAATTTTTAATTTTTTGTAGGGACAAGGTCTCGCTATGTTGCCCAGGTTCATCTCAAACTCAAAATAATTATTAATCATGCTTCTGTCATCAGAACTATATAGGATAAATTCTATGCCATGCTTTATTTGAATACATTCTAACAACGTTCTATCTTTTAGGCTTTTTGGGGCATATATCTATTTTTAGAAAGTATTGTTTTATGCAGAGAACTTATTAAAATACCTGGGTTCTACTGTGGAGACTCTGATTCAATATATCTGATCTGGAATTTGAAATCTTTGTTTTTAAGTCTCCCCAATGATTCTGAAATAGCCAGTCTGCGGCCTTGCATTTAGAACCATTTTATTCTTGGGCTACGCATATCCACTTTACTAGGAAAAGGAAATCCTCTGCTTTTAAATAGAAGTTCTCCTGACTTTTGTCTCGTTTTAAGTGTTTAAATAGAACTGTGAAGGCAAAAGTCTGTAACAAACTTAAATATGTGGTGAATTTGTATCTTTATAATAACTTTCAAAATAGGGAAGATAGGATTGGCAAATGGAAATTTTAAATTTTGTTTTAATATTCTCAGAAGAGTGAGGAAGAAATGAAGTCAGTTTCTGTAGCTGCTTCTGCAAATAAACTCTTTTCTGACTCTCTAGATAACTTATTCTCTATACCAATGGTACAGTGACATAGCAAGACTCCATCTCTTAAAAAATATATATTATTATTTCAAACCCACTGATAGTAATAGAAAGCTTGGTGTCATAGATAAGAAATAGGTTCTGGAGCCAGATATCTGGTCACTTACTAGCTGTGTAAACTTGAGCAAAGTATTTAATGATCCCTCTGTGCCTCACTTTCCTTATCTGTAAAATGGAGATGATACTAATGGCATCTGCCTCAAAGGGCTATTGTAAAGATTAAATGAGATGTTGGATGAAAAGAACTTAGAACACTATTTGGCACAAAGTCAGCCCTCAATGGAAGTTTATTATTATTGTTACTGTCCCTCTAATGTATAGAGGTAAATATTTTGGTCCCTGGTCTGATGCTTGTTTTATAATGAATTCAGGCCTACTTAAGAAGAAAGTGAAAAGCAAGCAGGCCAAATGGTTGCTCAGATAATAGTAGCATGTGAGTGGAGCTAAGTATAGGTTGTGTGTGTAGGTAGGTATTTACATCTAAGCATATTGTATAAAGATATATAATGGGAAACCATACCATACACACACTTTCATTTCTTTGGAATAGCACTTCAAAGCGACAGATTCTAAATTTGGTACACTTCTCATTTATGTAGCACTCTGGGATAAAACCAACAAAAGTGATGTGATCTGAACAGACACAGTAGATGGCGCTTTAAACTTAGTTTTTAAAAAAAACGGTACTAGGAGGAAAAAGAGAACCAAAGCACATTTTAATGGCTCTTTTTCACCACTCAGAGAATTTCATCTTAAGAGTACGTGCCTCTAAGAAGTAAGGATTTTTTTTTTTTTGACAGAGCTGGAGAATAATTTTAGCAAAAATAAATCTCCTAGTTGCTATGTTTGTGCCAGGTTTGTCACTTGGAAAGAATTAGTTGTGTTTTAAGCCACAAATATATAAGGAAGTTATTTTCTTTCAAAACATTGCCTCATTTAAGTGTGTGTGGGTTTCTTTTTTTTTTTTTTTTTTTTTTTTTGCTGTGTTTGTAGCTGTAGTTTAATATTTATGCTCCTAGCTTTTTTTGGGCCCTTTATTGTTATTTTATAAAAATGTTGTTGTAAAGTTAATTTGAACTTTACATCAATATGACAATAATGTAGTCTTATGTTAAAATTCAGCTGTATTCATCTCAACATGCCTTAATGTATAGGTTCTACGATAAAGGATAATATAGTATTTTTGATACTACTATAGTGCGCTTTGCGTACTTTATCTTATTTAATCTTAGTACTAATTGTGTGAGGATTATTTTCCCTGTTCTAGGTAAATAAACTTTGCCAAGCTCACATAGTTTATAGCTACTGCAAGAGTTTAATCAGTGCATTAAAGTTGTATTTTTTGAGCACCTACTATGTGCCAGGCATGCTAAGCACTTGAGCATATTATAGTGGCCAAAGCTGACCTGATTCCTCCCCTTATGGACCTCATAATTACTAGATACCTGATAGAATTTCTTTGAAATCTGTGGATTTGGGTCAGGAAGATGAAAAGATGAATTTTAGAGTCATTATGATTGTTGGATAGGCCAGGGAGCCCTTTCAACAAAGAGAAACAAAGAAAGCCGGGCACGGTGGCTCATGCCTGTAATCCTAGCACTCTGGGAGGCCGAGGCCGGTGGATCGCTTAGGAGGTGAGGAGTTCGAAACCAGCCAGAGCAAGAGCGAGACCCCGTCTCTACTAAAAGTAGAAAGAAATTAATTGGCCAACTAAAAATATATAGAAAAAATTAGCTGGGCACGGTGGCGCGTGCCTGTAGTCCCAGCTACTCGGGAGATTGAGGCAGAAGGATTGCTTGAGCCTAGGAGTTTGAGGTTGCTGTGAGCTAGGCTGACGCCATGGCACTCTAGCCTGGGCAACAAAGTGAGACTCTGTCTCAAAAAAAAAAAAAAGAAAGAAACAAGGAACCATACCTACCTTGAATGTATTACTATATTAAAATATTTTTTTAGATGTGCTTATTGTAGCCAAGGGAAAGCCCACCTTCTCCCTTCTTCCGTCTCCCTCCAACTCTAACAGTTAAATGATAAAATCAACAACAACAACCACGCATAAGCTAAACTATCTTTTAGATAAGAATTAAGAAGAGTAAGGAAAATCTGTTTATACTAGAATGTCAAAATTTTCCACTGATTAAATAATATTAAAATATCTAAAGCAAGAACTCTCAGTAGTTGTTGTCTGAGAGATTAATGTAGTTTGTACACAGTGTAAGGCCATGGTAACTTCTAGATGACTTTTCTGATGCCATTTGGTGTACAGCCAGCCTAGTGATACCCTAGATTGCCAAGTATCTCTTTCACTTGGAGCATTTAACATTTTTCTTCAATTGATTTTTCTTCAAAATTTTCACTTTATTATTTTCACATATGCTACCAAGCTCCTGTGATATTGAAGGGTATGTGATTGATGAGGAACAAAGAACAAGTTTTAAATTGAGGTCCATGACTGGGCTTCAGTAAGTCTATGGAACTCCTGAAATTGTGCAAAAATTGTATGTGTATGTACTTAGGAGAGTTATTCTGGGAAAAAAGTTCATAGCTTTTACAAGATTATCAGTGAGTTTCATGACCCTTAAAAGGTTAAGAACAGTTGTAATTAGGACTTTACCCAAAGGGGTCTTCAAGATTCACTCCAGTTCAGGATCATAGAAAGAGAACTCTCTTCCCAAATAGACATCTTGGAGAAGGAGGGGCTCTTTCAGTTCCTTTTTTTTGGAGACAGGATCTCACTCTGTCACACAGACTCGAGTGCAATGGCATTACCATAGCTCACTGTTGGTTCCTTTTAAGGACTGCAGTCTTGAGATTCTGAGTGAATTTGGGATTTGAAAGTATGTGTTTACAGTAGAGTTTTGGAACTCTCAGCTCTCAGTAGGATATCCTGTTATGAATTGAGGGATACCTTTTGGGGAATTTGAAAGGATTTCTTTCTAATTCAACCTTTAATCAGGTGAATGGTTATTTTTAGAAAATGAAGTAGAAAGGAGTTGGACAGGAAAAAAAGTTGTTACATCTTCTCAGTGGAATAAACACCTGAAGAAATTGATTTCTAAACTGGAATTTATAAATTTTATATTTCATTACTGGTTGAAGGAGTTCCTAAATTTTATATTACATCAGGTTATATTACATTACTCGTTAAAGGAGTTCCTTTAGATCAGACAAAAGTCTTTGGTATGAGCAATTTGATAATACACATTGATATTATGTCTTTTTGTGGGGCACAAGTTTAAGGGGAGAAGGGATGGGTATACTTCTTTTGTCTTCCTTATCACCTGCTATATCCTAACCTTTGCATATAGTCTGGATATTTGGATAGTTACAACTTAAACTTGCAGTTATGTATTTCTGATCAAGCTGCTGACTATGGTTTTATAGAGAGGAATCAAGAAGTAAAATTAGATTTCTTAATTTGATGTATTTAAGTCCCTTACTTTTATCTAATATTTTTTGATTAAACAGTAATCTTTTAATACTAGCCCTATCACACACAGTACCTACCAAATAGGTTGTGGTGAGCATTAGGTTACACAATAAAAGTAAAATATTTAGTGCAGTGTCTGGAACTTAACAAGTGCTTACTAAGTACTATTACTATTACCATTATCATCATCATTATTAATAACATCTATATTACATATTCCCATGGCTGAATGTACCGTGTAACGCATAAATAGTAAAATCACCCAAAGACAAGAAGGAATGAGATAGTCAACTTGATTAGCCTCTTGTTTACAGGAGCAGATTATTCCAGGGCTTAGGAGGCAGTTTCCTGCAAGGCATGTTTAGCTTTCATTCAAAGATTGATAACAATAGAAATAGCTCTGTGGATGTGAGAAAAAGATAATAATGGTATCAAATCAATTATAAACTTCATGAGGGCAGGGACTATATCTGGTTTTTTTGCCTTGTGTCCTTAGCTCTCATTTTAGCGTCTGGCCCATGGAAGGTGTTCCATTAAATATTTGTCATTCTCTGTGTTTTCTTCTTTGTCTTTCTTTAGCTTCCAAAAATAGTTGCAGTTTTCATATTCGTAATTTCTTAGTAGAAAGGCGTATCAGTAGTGTGTCTCTCCTAGAGTTATTGGTTAAAATGCAGATCTTTCTTGGAAGGGAACTGTTTTGTTTGAAGCAAATGACTTGGGAGACAACTTAAGAACATTCAGACTTAAGGTGTTTTTTTGTTGAAAGACAAATATTTGGTCTGAAAAATCAAAAAACTTATCTTCATTCATGTGTAAGTCAGGAAACTCCTAATATTTAACACTTAATTTGCTTTGTGTATTGATGTCTATATGATAATGGAAAAATCTGCTGCATAAAAGACACTGTTTTCAATAAGATATTTAAGAAACATTCTTAACTCTCCTATTTTGGAGTAAAACTTTACATAGCCCGTTTTCCTCTATGTCTTCTTGACTCAGAACAACATTTACAACTATAGGAAACATGACGTTTTTCAGAAATGAATACTGATAAAAAAGAAATATAACTACTGTGACAAAATTAGGTAAACACTTTTATCTATTAAGAAAAAGATTTCTGTCTTTTGGATTTGTATGTAGATTAAGTATGAAACTGAATATACAGTTATAGGTTAGTATTCCTATTACATACTTGACTCTGGATGTACATAGGCTCAGAGCAACTTGTTGTAGTCTACAGGAATATGTGTAGTTATGGCTTTATTTTTAAATGGACTCTCATGAGGCTTGGCTGGATCTGGGATCACCCAAGATTGAATTCAGATTAGGGAACATTTGAACTTCTCTGGTCATTGAAATGCTATCTCCCTATTTCCTACAAATGTATGACGAACTCTGGATATCTTCTGAGGCAGAGTAGAAATAGTACAGATCTCTTGCAACAGGAATTGGGGTCTGGAGATATATAGTTCTTAGCAGCACTGTTGCAGTATTTTTGTTTTGGTAGCAAATTTGCTTGTAGTATGTAGGCATACCTCAGATATTGTAGGTTTGGTTCCAGACCACCTCAATAAAGCAAGTATCACAATAAAGTGAGTCACAAAGTTTTTGGTTTCTCAGTGCATATAAAAGTTATGTTGATACCATACTGTTATCTATTAAGTGTGTAATACCTTAATAGACTTATAAAATGTACATACCTTAATTTAAAAATACTTTCTTTCTAAAAAATGCTAATCATCACCTGAGCCTTCACCAAGTTGCAGTCATTTTGCTGGTGGAGGGTCTTGCCTTGATACTGATGGCTGCTGACTGATCAGGGTGGTGGTTGCTAAATATTGAGATGGCTGTGGCAATTTCTTAGAATAAGACAACAATAAAGTTTGCCACATTGATTGACTCTTCCTTTCACAAAAAATTTCTCGTGCTATTTGATAACTTTTTTTTTTTTTTTTTTGGAGACAGAGTCTCGCTCACTGCAACCTCAAACTCCTGGGCTCAAGTGATTCTTCTGCTTCAGCCTTGTGAGTAGCTGGGACTACAGGCATGCACCACCACACCTGGCTAATTTTTCTATTTTTTGTAGAAACAGGGTCTCGCTCTTGTTCAGGCTGGTCTCAAACTCCTGCACTCAAGCAATCCTTCCACCTCGCCTCCTGGAGTGCTAGGATTGAAGGCGTGAGCCACCACCCTGGCCTGTTTGATAGCATTTTACCCACAGTAGAACTTCTTTCAAAATTGGAGTCAATCCTCTCAAACCCTGACACTACTTTGTCATTGAGTTTATGCAATATTCTAAATTCTTTGTTGTCATTTCAACAATGTTCACAGCATCTTCACCCGAGTAGTTTCCATTCAAGAAACCACTTTTTTTGTTCTTCCATAAGAAGCAACTCCTCATCCCTCATTTGTTCAAGTTTTATCATGAGATTGCAGCAATTCAGACACATCTTCAGGCTCTACTTCTAATTCTAGTTCTCTTGCTATTTCCACCACGTCTGCAGTTACTTCCTTCACTGAAGTCTTGAGCCCCTCAAAGTCATCCAGGAGGGTTGGAATTAACTGCTTCTAAACTGCTGTTAATGTTGATATTTTGACCTCCACGCAAGAATCAGGAATATTCTTAATGGTATCTAGAATGGTGTATCTTTTCCAGAAGGTTTTCAGTTTACTTTGCCCAGATCCACAGAGGAATCACTATCTATGGCAGCTATAGCCTTACAAAATATATTTCTTAAAAAAGAAGATTTCAAAGTTGAAATTATTGCTTGACCCACAGGTTGCAGGATGGATGTTGTGTTAGTAGTCATGAAAGCAACATTAATTTTCTTGTCCATCTCCATCAGAGCTCTTGGGTGACCAGATGCATTGTCAATGAGTAGTAATATTTTGAATGGAATCTTTTTTTTTTTTCCTGAGGAGTAGGTCTCAACAGTGGGCCTAAAATGTTCAGTAAACCATGCTGTAAACAGATGTGCTGTCATCCAGGTTTTATTGTTCCATTTCTAGAGCACAGGCAGAGCAGATTTCACATAATTCTTAAGGGCTGTGGGACTTTTGGAATGGTAAATGCATATTGGCTTCAATTAAAGTCACCAGCTGCGTTAGCTCCTACCAAGAGAGTCAGCCTATTTTTTGAAGCATGAAAGCTAGGCATTGACTTCTCTTCTTTAGCTCTAAAAGATTGAGATAGCATCTTCTTCCAATATAAGGTGCTTTTGTCTACATGGAAAATATGAATTTTTTCCCCCTTTTTTTTCTTTTTTCTTTTCTTTTCTTTCTTTTTTTTTTTCCAGGTATACATAACCAAAAGAAAATACCTGTTGTTTAGTGTGGCCACCTTCATCAAGGATCTTAGCTAGATCTTCTGGTTAACTTGCTGCACCTTTTATAGCAGTACTTAACTGCTTCACCTTGCACTTTTATGTTATGGTGCTGGCTTCTTTCTCTACTAGCTTCCAACTTTTCTTCAACAGCTTCCTCACCTTCCTCAACCTTCATAGATTTGAAAAGCAGTAGGGCTTTGCTATGGATTAGGCTTTGGCTCCAGACCACTGAAACTCTCCCTATCAGCAATAAAGCTGTTTCACTTTCTTATTATTCCTGTGTTCACTGGAGTAGCACACTGAATTTCCTTCAAGAACTTTTCCTTTTTATTCACAACTTGGCTATCTGTTTGGAGAAAGAGGCCTGGCTTTTGTGCCTATCTTGGGTTTTGACATGCCTTCCTCACTAAGCTTAATCATTTCTAGCTTTTGATTTAAAGTGAGTGATGTATGCCTCTTCTGTTTACTTGAACACTTACAGGCCAGTGTAGGGTTATGACTTGGCCTAATATCAATATTGTATCTTGTAGAAAAAGGAAGCCTGAGGAAAGGGAGAGAGACAGGGGAATGGCCAGGTGGTGGAGCAGTGAGAACACACACAGCATACATTAAGTTCGCCGTCTTATGTGGGTGTGGTTTAAAAGGCTTGAACAGAAAGAAGTAACAACATGGTTAAAAGTTTTGAAATTGGAAAGTTGGAACATGTCTTCTCTTGATCATATGATCCCAAGAGTCACAAAAGAGTAGGCAGAAGGATTACTACTTTATCAACAGGCAAATGTTCAAGTTTATCTGAATTTAGAATATTAAATTGTGTCTTAACCATACCACGTTTTTGTAACTTATGTAAATCATAATTGACTTTGTACTATTCTGTTGTTTTGTGAGGTGATATGATGTGGCTGCAAAGTTGTTACAGTTAACCCTGAAGGTACCTCATTCTTATTTGCAAAATAAACCACATTTTCCCCCCTGTCTTATTAAACTGATAGAACCATTTTCTAGCATATGGAAACATTTCTGTACCTTATGTTCTTTAGTGCAGATAACCCCATATGACTCACAAATGTTCAAAAAGCAGTAGAGATTTCCAAATGCTATTAGAATTATCAAACTAATGGATTCTATAGGTAGTGAAAAAAAAAAAAAGGTCTTCACTTCACTAGGGTAAACAAAGACCAGAATGGGGTTTAGTCACTGTTTCCAGTAAAGATTAGTTGCTCTTACTACTTTAATTCCAGAATTTCTTTAATTATTTTGCTTATGTTAACACAAAAGATTCAAGAGCCATCTCTTTAGGTAATCAATTGTTACACAAACCATTTGTAGAAAATTCTCCCTGGCTTCATTTATAGAGAGAAAATGGTAACTGTAAGTTAAAAACTTACAGTTGTAAGTTGTCTAAAACTTACAGTTGTAAGTTGTCCAAACTTTTGAAATATAATAATCTATTTTTAAGCATCATTGTCAATAGCAAAGTACACACCATTGTGAGATTTTCAGCAGCAGTAAAATCTGTGCATGGAAGAGTAAATAAAGTGTTTTTGCAGCGTTAATGAATGGATAGATATATGGGAAGAAGTAATATTAAACTCTCATACATTCTGACAGTGTACATGAACAGAGCCAGAGTGCTTATAAAGATTGTAACATATCATTGCAGTAATATGTGTATTGTGTGGTCTACATGTGTTCTGAAATGACATATTGGAATTTGGCCTTGTCCAAAAATATCTTTTGAGGAAGGACAGATGGTATAGTTACTGTCTTTCAGGGAGAAAAAAAATAAGTGACATCGCAACCTTATGTTAAACTTAATGAGGTAAGGTAAGGATGTCCTCTGAAAAATTGGCTAGGAGTGGAAGGAGGAGTTGGAAGGGGAGAGGGAGAAAGAGGGAAAGAAGCTTTTTAAGAAGTAGAAATAGTTGAAAATATTAGGGTATCTAATATTGTCAGGAACACTGCATGTAAGAGATTGTGGCAGAGTGCAACTTCAGAGCTCTCTCTGACAATTTTAAAAGCAAAGGCAAAAAGTGTTGGTTTTTTTTTTTAACACTTACTACTTGTGAATCAGATATTCTTTGTCATCTTAAACTAAATGCCTGTGTTTACATTAGCTGTTTCGTGAGACTTCATTAATTCAACACATATTCTAATCCTGTCTAGAATAGAATGCTATGCTAAGCATTGCATAAAGAGCAAGATGAATAAGATATTGCTTCTGTCCCAGAGAACTTATTATCTACCAAGGGATAGAATGTAAATATTGAAACATCTATAGAACAAAGTAGAATTAACTGTCCAAGAGGCTATGTGGGTGAGACAGATCCAATCCATTTGTTAACAGGAATGCTTCATGGAGGGACACATGAACTGGACATTGTAGTATGTGTAGGATTTGGACACATTAAGATGGGATTGGGGTAAGAGTTAGGCTTTTGGTGAAGAAAATAGCCAAGCAAAGATGGAGCAGAGGCATAGATGTAGGACATATTTGCGAACGGGGAGTGGTTGAGTTAGGGTGAAGTATTGGTTTTATGGAAGAGAGTAGTGGGAGATAAAATGGCAAGTAAAGCTTAGAGACAGGTCACGGAAATTTTTAAAAGTGAGAATGAAGATTTTGAACTTTATTCTCTAGGTAGTGGAGAGTCCATGAAGGCTTTTTAGCAGGGGCGGGATAGGTGCTAGGGAGTTGTGCTTTTGGATGATTAATGGAAAGGACATAGTGGAGTGGGAAGAGATTAGGACCAAAAATTGAAATTAAGGGGTCATTGCAGAGGCCCAAGTGAAAGATAATAAGGGCTGACATAAAGTGCGGCAGTGGAGATGGAAGCAAAGCAAAGCATTTGGTAGATAGAGTTAGCAGAACTGAGCCATGATTGTATGTGGGAAGTAAGGGAAAAGAGAATTAGAGCAAGATTTGCATCTGGGTAACTGGGGCGGTGGTGGTGCCATTAGCAGAAAGAAGAAAATTAGGAGGTGCTGGTTTGGGGAATTTAGAAGATGTATTAAGTGCTTGAAGTGAATGTGTAGGGGCATATAAGATTTGCCAGGAGGAGAAAGAAACAGGAAGAGAAGATTGAAGACAAAGCCTTGGGAAGTACATATGTTTTGGAGTTTGATAGAAGAAAAGAAGTTGGCAAGAATGGTCAGAGAGAAGAGGAAGAAATCAGTGCAGCATACTATTAAGAAGTCCCTCTGAAGCTGTGTGACCCAGTTTTACTGCAACTGCTGCAGTTTCCATTGTCTCTGCAGACTCTTCTGTACTCTACTGGGAGATCAGTTATGGTAGCCCTCTGACTTGAGTTAATTTCACTGTTCTTTCTATCTAATCATCACAGAAGCTGTTAGGACTGATAATCAACAGAATGGTCTGAGGAATCAGAGGCTCAAATTCTCAGTGCCAAGGTTATATATATACACCATTCCTGAGCTCACTTGATAGGTGAGATTCTTTGTGCTTAATTCCCTACTCAGGACAGACTCAGTGAGTCCGTTGCCTCTTTTCCTGTATCTTTTGAGTGAAGGAAATTATATTAGACATTTTTGTAGTATAGATGCAGGCTCTGTCATGTTTGCTCTCTAGATTAGCATGTGACATGGAAATCAAGAGATGAAGGCATTTTAGTAAAAGGATAGTCAGTAGTGTCATATGCCCCACTCTCCAGAAGAGGAGATAGATGATGATTAAGAAAAGACCCCACTAGGTGTGGTGGTTTTGAGGTCACTGATGGCCTTTGAGAAAATAGTTTTAGTACTATGATGTGGGTGGAAGAATCCAGGATGTTAAAGAATTAGTACATTATAAAGAATGAACTTAACTAACATAGACTATTCTTTAAAGGATTTAGGAGATAAATGGGAGGAGAGAGATGAAATGTTAGCTATAGGATCACAAGGCTCAAAGGAATACTTTTTTCTTATCTTTTTTTAGATGGGGAAATGAGTGTATTTGTAGGCAGAGGTAAAGGAGCCTTTGGAGGAGGAAGGAGAGAAGGTACTGGGGAGTAGGGGTTAATTATTGACTGGTAGATTTTAGAGGTGTTTGGAAAGAATGAAATCAAGTGTATAGGTTGATAGGAATCTTTAGAGATCAGAGGAGTAAGAGACAGAAGATGGGTGGAGGTACAGGGAGCTTCCTGGGGGAGAGGACAGATGCTGAGGGAGGATATACCATAAAACCTTGGGTATCTCATTAAAGAACATAAGGCTATTGGCTAAGAATGAAATGAAAGGGGAGAGGAGAAAAGATATGGTGTAGTTGCAGTAGGAAACAGTTAAAATGAAATAAGTTGCTGAGCTTCAGTGAGGACTCAGTTGAGGACAGATAGGTAATTTTATTTCTTACCTTTCTCTAGTAAAATTCATGTTTTTTGCTTAAAAGTACAGAAGAAAGTTCCATGGAAGGCAGCATTCAGAAATGTGAAGAATTTTGTTGTCAGCTAATTTATGTTTATGCACATATCTTGGACCCAGAAATACAAATGATGATAGTACTATTGCTACCTATGGCTGGATCACGAAAAAAGAATGTATGCTTAGGATTTAAAGGTACTTTCAAATGTTCTAAGAAAACAGAATTTCATTAGGGAGTTGTTCTGGGAATGTAGCTTGGGATTTTGCCGACATTCTGTCACTCAGTGGCATGGTTTTATGTGACACTATTTGACTCTTCTTATTTCTGATTTCTTCTGTTTCATATGAAAGATATTTCTCTAGTTTTAGAAATACATAATCAAGAAATAGCCTAGCATGTAAAAGATGTTTGACTCAATCCAAGAAGACTTTTAATTTTCAGATATTGTAGTGATAAAATGAAACATTACATGTAGAAATTGCTGATAGTTCAGAAAAGTGAAACATGTTAAATTTGATGTATCTAAAATTATATTTAATAAACTTGACAAACATTATAGAGCAATGCAGAATTAACCATCCAAGAGGACTGCGTAGGCAAGACAGATCTAATCTTTTTGTTAACATAAATGCTTCAAGAAGGAGTGACGTGAGCTGGGTGTTGTAGTACTTGTAGAGTATAGACAGATTAAGATGGGTTTGGGGTAGGAATTAGACTTTTGGCAAAGAAAATAGCATGGGCAAAGATGGAGCAGGGGTGGAGATGTGGGGACATATTTGGGAGCCTTCTTTCCTTAGTCACTTTTCTTCAAGAGACTTTAGGTAAACTGCCTGGTACTGTGGAAGGTACTCAGATAACACCATCTTCTTTTGTTTTGTTTTACTTTAAGTTGGTTGTCTGTTTTTTAGTTTTTACCTGTTACTCTTAAACTTGGAAGAAAATAAAGAACAGAGACACCGGATTCTTTAAATTTAAGCAGCCAATATTTGCATTCAGTTTAACTGAATGTTAAATGTTTTTAAGTACCTACTATATATAAGATAATGGTGAACAAGATACATTTCCTGCCCTCAAAAAGTACATAATCTGTTAAGAGAAATTTCACTTAGGAAGTTTGATTTCAGTAAATTATGCTTTAAAATTCAATATATTAAGCAATATAAGCAAACCAAGTCAGGCATATTTTATATTCCTATTATAACTCTAGAGCTACACTGTCCAATATGACCACTAACCACATGTGGCTATTAAAATGAATGAACGAAAATTAAAAATTTAGTTGCATTAGCTACATTTTCAGTGCCAGGAGCCACATGTCACTAGTGGCTATCATATTGAACAACTTAAATGTTGAACATTGCCATTATTGCAGAATGCTCTGTTGTGTAGTGCTGCTCTAGAGTTATAGAACATATTTTAATTGTTTGGGTGAGGTGATTCACTTATTATTTATCTTTTCAACAAACCTTCATTAAATGCCTACCATGTGCCAGGTGTTATGGTAGAGCCAGCTGATAAAGTCCCAGTTTCTGCCCATAAGAACCTTCAATCTTGAGGAATCAAGGTAAGTGAACAGGGCAATAAAATAGGATGTGATAATTGCCACTATAGAAGGAGAAATCCAGGAGGCTGTGAAATGCATAAGGAAAGATACCGAAGCAAAACTCAAGGTTTGTCTTTGTGGAAAGGTGAGTAGGTGTTGGCTTAGTTAAACCGGGGAGAAAGCGTGATCCAGGCAGTGTAAAACTCATGGATGTGAAAGAACATGGCACATTTGAAGGACTGAAAGATGTTCACTGTGACTGGAGCTCAGATATTCTCTAAGGTTTCTTAATTCAGAGTCATTTTAATGACATGTTTAAACTATTTAAAAAACAGACTCCTTCCTTTTTCAAAACTGGAGAGACAAAGGTCCCTCTGCTCCTTCCCACTCTTTGGTGAGCTTATATTTATAATAACATCTGTGGGTTCCACAGTCAGAGGAGAACTAGAAAAGGTGAAAAGAAAAGAAATTTGAGAAAAGAGGGACCAAAGAGATGAAGACGGCCAGAGGAAGTTTCAGAAAAACAAAATGGGTACCATTTGATGGGGAATGACAGTACCATTTATAACACTCAGAATCCTTGTCTCTAATCAATAGTTCACATCAACCATTTTAAAAGTTAATGTCCCCAAATGGTTGACTTGGTGATGAAGTATATTATGGGAGAGTATTTTTTGATAAGAGATTTAAAAATTGAATTTCTGTCTGGTTCATTTCATGAGAAATTATAATAGATTTTGCTGTATTGTGTTTTCATGAGTCTGTACCCTTATAGTGCATGTAACCTGGAAGAAATTTAAATGCTATTATTCTGTTTTTATAGGGCAAAATATAGTCACTGTCAGATTAAGACTTAAGGTTACATGAGGAGTCAGAGATAGAGTAGGATCAGAAACAAAAGAATTGTATCTTCACTCAACCCTCACCAGTTCCAGAGACTATTATATGTATTATACAGAATACATTGCACGTAATAAATCTCTCACATTTTGTAAATATTTAGCTGTTGTTGATTTATTTCTGCCCCACTGGCAGCCGTCATGTCTCTGGTCTACATTGTGAATGTCTGTTTACATGTCTGTGTCGACATCATCTGCTCTGGAGTGGAGTCTTTATGGAAGGTAGGGATCATGTCTGCTTATTTTGCGTAATAGTTAGCATGAAGCTGTGTCTGTGAAGTTTTATTTTTATTTGATGAGAATGATGATTTTCTTTATGAATTTCTTTCCTGTCTTCAGATTGACTGAATCTTCTGATCATTATTAATTCAGTGACAATGAGAGGTGGAGTTAACTGTTGAATGCTTAGCCAGGCTGGGCAGCAGGCTTTCTCACATAGCTATATGAGGTCTTATGCCACCACAAAGAGGCACCCTCTTGTAAAGAGATGAAAAATACAGAGAAGCCACCCACGTTGGTTTTCATGAAGGAAAAGTTTGTTGTCTTGTCTTACCACCAAGTGCTTGTCAAATAAACTTGGTATGAAGTCAAGACTGAATACAGTAAACAGAAAACTCAGATAAAAGCTACAGTAAAAAAAAAAATTCCTCTTTATTTTTATCCCTGTTCTTATTTGGGACAGCCTTCTGGAATAGCATTGGAGGGTAGAATGTAAATTTGATGAGATGGAGCTGTAGCCAAGTGAATAAGGTCTCAATACTTTTTGAAGATGCTATAGTTGTAAACAATTTTTATTAGTGTATCCTCCCTTCAAAGCATTCATCTTTTTAAACTTGTATCACTGAATTACAAAATTGCACATCCAAAGTCATTCATGTGGATATAACTATTAAGTTTAGTTTTTTTATTAGAATGTTCCAGATACTAAAAAGAAACTTCCTAGACTGACAAGGTAGCTTTTTAATATTTCCTTGAAAACCTTTCTTTTCCTCCTCACCTTGCCTATTCTTCCCTTTCTCTAGATCTATCATGAATTTTTCTATTATGTTTCAAGGACTCTTTAGGGGTTTCTTGCTACATCTTTCTTGTAATCAGTTTTTCACATTACTTTTTTTGGTATTAACCTATTATAAATGATATTACTTCCTATATTATTTGATTTCTGTATACATTCTTCATTTTTATGTTTTATTCTGTAACTTATTAAGGTTTATACATGTAAAATAGGAATCAACTGCCAATGTTACAAGTTCTGAAATTTAGATTACAATTTTTGGATTTTGAGAATGTTTCTGTTTGATTCTCCCGGTTCCTTTGGTCAATACTTTCTTTTGAAATTTATGTTAGCTTCGAAAATGATGATAACCCCAGGATAAATATGCTGATACATCTCTAAATGTTATTAGATGACTTGATTAAAGTTTATAAAATAGTCAAAATTTACCATACCATGTCCTCTTTCTAGTATATATATTTTGACAATGAAAGCTTTTCTTTATTACATATTTGCCTATTCCAGCTAAGAATAAGATATTTTTTGTAAAAGTACTTTATAAACTTTATCTAAATATGTAAATATAAAGTTAATTCTATGTTAAGTGTATAAATATACCACTTGACAATATAAATACTATTCCTATTGAATAGATGAAGAATCAAGTGTAGAGAAGTTAAATTGCTTGTTCAAAATCATAAAGCTTAGTAGTAGCTGAGACTCAAATTTAGAAATGATTTGATTCCACTTTGCCCTATCTTTCTATAACATTATTTCATTTCTTCCCTTAAAAAAATTCGAGTCCTTTATTATTATTTTTTTTAAGTCACCCTTGTTTTCTTAGCCATCAATAAGGGCTCTTATTTGAGCTGAATACTTCAGTAAAGTTTATAGTTTTTGTCTGTCATTTTAGAAAATAGGTTTTTGTTCCATGACCTGTTCTGGATTTTAGGAATTTGATAGCATCAGAATTAGTGTAGATACAGCAATATACTTATAATGTATCTAGGAGAAAATAGATTTAAGAGAATATTATTTGCTAGAGCACTGGCTGGAGCTTAGACTTACTAATCAACGATTTCCAGACTCTCAGAGGAATTTCCTTCTTTAGATGTAGTTTTGATGGAAAAATTTTCTGGGGCCTATACTTGTTAAACATCTGAAACAGAAGAACAAAATCAGTCATGAAGAAAGTAGGAGAGGTTTTCATTCATATCCACTGTGTATCTGTCTCAGACACAGATTGTATGCTGATGATCAGAATGCCGACACAGCTTACTTTCTTATTTTTCAAAGATCATAATGTACACATAGCTTAAAGAAGGATATTATTCTTGGAAAGTTATACATTTCTGTATGACTGACATAAAGACATTTAGGCCTTGGCTGGATACTTCGGTTCTCTTAGAACTTATGGCTATCTTGTCAGAAGCAAACATCTTGGAACAGTATAGTATGGTTGAAGGAAACAATCCTACCAACTGACTTACTTAGGCAAATTATTTCCCCCCTCTTGCTCTAGATATTTTTTTTTCTAGAAATCCACTGTTTTCTAGAAATACCTATACAACATTTACGTGTGTGTGTCTATCATCATCAGTGCACAAGTAATAGATATGTTCATTATGAAAAAATTTAGGAAATTCAGATAGAAAGGAAAAGAAATCATGAACTATAACAGAAAAATATCAACATTGTGGTATATATCCTTTGTGCTTTTATAGTATATGTATGTGCACACACACATAGCCTCACATATATGCATATATACAGAAATAGTAAAATGGGTTCATATTGATAAAAAATGAGATTGCAGACCTAAGGAAACAAATTGAGAACTAGAACACCATCATTGCAGAACTAATAAGTGATGTAAGTAAGGAGTAGAATAGAAGTGGCTAAAAATATAATGGTTTGGAGCAAAACCTTTTACAGGAGTAAAAGACAAAGATGAAAGCAATTTGGCTAACAGTGATATAAAACAAAGACCAGTTAACAAAAAGATTGCTATTAATAGTGTCTGTGAGGAAGAGGACACAACAAATCAAACTAAAAAAAAAAAATTTAAAGAAGTGATAAAGCAAAATTTCACTGAAATGAATAACTGAATCTGCAGATCAGAAAGATAGATACATTGAATACTGAAAATGGATAGAGAAGGAGCAACATCATATCCTGATTGTTACTGAACAAAAGAAACACTTCTTCAGTTATGCAAGCAAAAGCAAAAATCATCTACAAGGAAGAAATTTAGACTGTTCTCAGGCTTCACCACAATGCACAATACTAGAGGAGTGGTGTCAACACAGTTCTGATAAAAGAAAGTATGATCCAAGAACAGTGTGCCAAGCCTAGCTGTTGTTGAGGGATAGAGGCAACAGGCATATATTCTCAAATGTGAAAGAACCCAGAGAATTTAGCATCTGCGAGAACTTTGTGAAAAAAACTACTTGTTAAAATTTAGCCAACCAAGAGAAGAATCAAACTAAAGACTGGTTGTGATATTAAATTTATTTATGTATAAATGTAAACATTTAGAAACTGTGGCAACAGAACAAAATGTAAATGTTGTACATCATAGCAAAGTAAAACTAATATGTACAACAAAAATTGGGAGGTAGGTGGAAGGAAGATGGGAGTAAGAGATTATTGATCTCCTTATCATTCATAGCAGCAATTCATCCAGAACTGCCTCAAATTTAAAATGTTTTAAAAGTAATATTAATCTACTCTCTCTTTATGGTTTTTATCATTTTTCTTAAACTTAGAGGGATTTTTCACAGTTAATGTTTCTTCAGTGAATAAGCATTTAACTAAGATTTAAAATTCCTTCACTTTCATTTGAGCTTTTGTTAATTTCAAGTAAAATTAGAATTTATATTTTTATTGTAAAAAGTGACTGTAATCTTAAACCAGAAATAATTAAGTTTATTTCTGTCCATGCATCTATTTGTATATGTGAATTGTTGTCTGGAATAATGTTCACTAAATGTTAATACTGAATATTTCTCAATGGTGAGATTTTGGATGATTTGTTGCAATTTTTCTTTGTATATTTTATATTATTTGAATTTTTATAAGGAGAATGTATTAAAGTGATACAGTGAATTTATTGCTCTGAAAAATGAATTTATACTTGTACAATTTTATGTGCTCATTTCTTTTCAAATTTATCATGACCCTTTTCCTCTTGCCATCATTTTTAATAACTGCACAGTATTTTATGGATGTGTTATGTTTCTTCTTCCATTCCTGATCTCAGTTTCTTCATCTGTAATGACAGAGCTGGACTGGATTAGTGGGTTGCAGTCTTTCTCTTTAAGCTGTGGGATCCTTCCAGTAAATAAACAATTTATAACTCTTGGTTTAGGCATCTCATGTAGAATATAGTTTCAAAGCTGTGCAGATTAGGTAATTTCTGAGGTTCATTCCATTTTACCGCCAACAACTAATTTTTTTCGTAGGATTTTATTTTTTTTTGTGTGTGACTGCTTTCCGTATGTTTAAAAAAAATCAGTAATAACCACAATCTTAAGAATCAGAATTTTAAAGTGAAAGATGCCTTTGAAAACCATCTAGTATATTTCCCTAAATTTTATACATAAGGAAACCAAATTGAAGTTGTTTAGCATCATACAGCCAACTGAAATGAATGACTTGAGCTCAGATCTGACTTCTTATGCTATTCTTTCCCTTACAGTACACATAAGTATATTTTTAAAAAATGATGAGCAGAGAAGATGACAATTTTATCTTAACCCATTTCACACTTATACTAACATGTAAATGTCAGGAAATATACTTAATTTATAATATATTTATTTTCTTTTTCAGGAAAAGAGATCAGCAAGGCAGCCATTATTTCTAAACTCTCAGAGTTAGAAAGGAAAGTGAGTGGGATTCTGGCGAGGAAGAAAGCATTTACTTGTCAAGATTTGGAATTTACTGTGGTTACTAAGATTAAAATAAAACTAAAACTTGACTTGGCAGAGGATTAAAAACAAAGCAGCTCCAAAGTGTGTGCACATCATGGAGAAGATGCCATTATTCCTTCAGGCATCCAAGGGGGAAGGGAATATTGTTTCTTTGTGTTGCCGGAGCTGATTTATTTAGTTATGATTTCAACATGCCTGCAAGGCAAACCCCAGAAAACATTGCACAACTACATTAACCAGAACAAATGGTGCTTTTTTTTCTATACCTCCCCGTAAGGCTTTTTAAACAGCAGTGGGTGTATTTTTTTTCTTTTTTTTCCCTCAAATTGTTTAAACGGCTCTGATTATGTTTGACTATTGGGTGTGGCAGGATTTAGAATCTTAAGTGGTAGTACAGGTTCCTGAACAAGAAAGAGAATTAGAGGTGATGTGACTTGATTATTGGAATGTGTAGAAGAATGTAAAGTCGTGAGAAGGTAGTATGGTCGACCGCAGGCTGCTCTTAGTAATAGATCTTCTTGTTAAAAAGCCCTGCTATTATTGGGAATTTATTTTGGAAACTACCAAAGAAGAAATTTGACGGAAAAGTAAAGCAAACCACCTGTCTCGTATTTCCTTTCCACACAGGCACTTTGAAGAGATATTTTAAATATCATCAAGTCTCAGTGATTCTGGCATAGATTAACATTATCACTATTCTCACAAACTTGAATTAAACTCACATGGCATTGGGCTAGGTGCAGCGCAGAGAAAATGAGCAAACAAGATCCTTATCCTTTTGGAGTTTAATAAGAGTTGTTATCCTAGCAAGTAGTTCAACAAATCCCAAACTCATTTTTCGTTACACACTCCAAACATGCTTCCTCCCTTTCTTTATTTTCTGTCTTCCTTAATGGCCTCCCCATCCTCCCAGCTGGAAACCTCACATTCATCTTGAGTCCTTATGTTACCTTGGTCTCCACTAGCAATCTATCAACAAGGCCTGTCTCTTCTGTCTCCAAAACTGCTTTGAGTATGTTCATTCTCTCTTCTCCATTCTTATAGCCGTTGCCCCATTTAGGCCTTTTCATCTTTCATTTCAATTCTTTGGAGAGCTGCATATCTACTTTCAGTCGTTCCATTTTCTAATCCGTCCTCCATACTGCTGTCAAATCTCTTTCTTTAAAGGCAGATCTAATCACATCATTCTCCAGCTTAAAAACCTCTGATGGATCCCCATTAATGTGTGAGGGATAAAGTCTAAACTTAGCTTGTCGTGCCAGGGTTTCCTAGTCTGGCCCCGATCTACTTATTCTCACCTCATCTTCTGCCATATTTTCCCCCCATTCCCACTCCTTGTTGCCACATACACATATACATTTACTCTAGTTCCACCAGCTTCTTCGTAGTTCCCTGAGTTTTCTCTCTGCTTGTGCTTTTGATCATGCCATTCCTTGCCCCATACACACAGGATACTCTTCCCTGACTGATAAAGTGCTTCTATGGAGGAATTGAGGAAGCCAGGATTTTACAAAGAATATTCTTGACAAAACAGGACAAAAGAAACAACTATATGCACAGAACCAAGCAATAAGGGCAACTACCATTAAAGCAGAGTTCAGATTAGTAGCTACCGACTACTTCTTGGGCAAACGAGGAGGAAGGACTTGATTCCAGAAGGTACTGGGAACCACAGCAGTCCTAAAACTGGTTTGTAATAGTATTGAATGAATGCCTCCTTCCTGTTAATACAGATAGCGAAGAGCTAGCTCTTATTTTTATAGGGGGGATAAAGGAAAATATTCACAGTAGATTTCTGATATACTAGTTAATTTCAAGAATTAAGAGAAAACTCATTACCCTCATCTACCTACTATTCCTATTTTATCTCACTTTCCAAGGGAGTAAAGAATGGAACCCTCAAGACTAAGAGTCTTCACACTGATGTATTTTAAAAATTACCAGGATTCAGCCAGAGATGGTGGGTTTAAGGAGTACGCTGAATGAAGGAAAATAGCAGCTCTTTTCCTTGAGTTAATGAGGAAGCAGAGGCCTTTCTCATTCTTGGACCTAGTCATGCTTCTCCCTAACCTTGGCATATTCCTGCTCAACTTTTGTCCTTTTCATCTGCTCTGATTCTTTTTAAAAGTTAGTTTTTATTTATAAGTAATATTAATGTATTATTTTAAAAACATTTGGAATGTCTTCAAAGTCTACTTTGACATTCCCCTCATCACGATCATTCCCAATCCCAGTTGCCTACCTACCAACACCAGAAAATGATGACTATGTTCAGTTTGATTTTCTATCCCTTCAGTCCTTTTTCTATAATTGACTTAGAGATAGATGTATGAATTGATAAATAGGCTTATGACATATAGTATTGCTGTGTGTGTGCGTGCGCTTTCCTACAGAAACAGCATTGTACTTACTCTGCCTCATTCTGTAAACTTGCTGTTTTGATTCTACAATAGATCTGGGAAATCTTTTCCTATTACTACATACAGATGATTTATCACATTTTTTTCAACTTCTGACACATAGTATCATCTTTAGGGCTAGCTTAACTCTTTCCTTTTCTCATAGTAAACTGATATGGACAGTTAGAAGAAAAAAAATTTTTAGTAAGCAAGTATTGGTTCTGATGCCAATTAACTATGAAGAGGGTTGCAAGTGTTGGCTTGAGGAAAAATGTTATCCTTAAAAATTAGACTATCTTAGAAAAACTGTTCAAAGGACAGCACTGACGTTAACCTCCTCTTGATGGAAATGAAATGTGTATTTGCAGTATGTATACATCTGGTTTTCCCTTTTCTATATGTCTAAATCCTCCCTCCTCAGTTGCTTTTGTTTAGCACTTAATTTAAATTCCCAAATTAATTCAATAAGCAAATTTGAAATCTCTAAAATGAAGGGGTTAGGTGATCTTTTAGAGCTTTTACAGCCCTATGGGTCTATTAAGTTATTGAAATAATTTATTTTCAGAGAATATATTCTGATAGAAACTTCTGTGCTTTAGGTTGTACTTAATTATGAATATAAATAACTTAATGTTGAAATAGATAAAACTTGTGCTACTTGTCACTGTTCGTTGAAGAATATTTATAATGATATTTAATGTTCAAAGTAAATCTCTCATAGGACTTGATAACTGTCAAGTATTATTATTACCACTAAACTGTAGGCTTAATTAGATTATACCACTAGTATTTACATTTCTTTTCTTTTTTTTCTTTCTTTTTTAACTATATGAAGCTAAGAAATGTAGGGCTGAGTCAAAGTGAATGGGAGCTTCTGAGAAAGTAGTTGTAATATGGTTGTACTTATTATATACTTCTGAGTAATCAAAGATTTAAGAGACACCATCATATACCAGGAGCAAACGGTTGGGAGTCAGGAATTTGGGAATTAGTCCCTGCTCATCACTGTCTTACTTTGTGATTGCAGGTTATTCCTTGCTCTTAAATTTTCTCAGCTGTAACACGTAGTAGATTATTTCTGACTCTTAACCTACCCAGGGATGTTTTGTGAAATAATAAAGATAACTACTGCCAGTTATTTTGCGCTGCTCAGTAAAGATTCTATACAAATCAATAGTGGTGGTAGAGTAGATATTGTATTATTTAAGAAAGTTCTTAAAAGGAAGAGAAGTACCCAGAGTAGGTCACTTAAAATTTCTGTTTATTATTTTTCTTAGGCCTGCAAAAAGTGTTCTGTTAGGTAGAACAATGCTGAAAACTTATACAAAAGCAAAGGTTTGTAATTTTGTAGGAGCCAGTCCAACTCTAATGTTCTGTCATTTGCTGCCTTTTATAAAAGTTAACAGCCCACCTTTTAGTGTTTTTTTTTCCTTTAGGTATATTTGGATTTTTATGTTTGTTCAGATATTCTCTATGAGTTCTGTTATTTAAATGACGTTGAAATAGAAAGTCATGTGTAAGATTTGCCACTTTACTTGAATTTTAATGCTTTCTATGGAGTTATCCTGTCATATTCTCTTTCTAAATTCCACTTCTCACCTTCTTGGACTGGTTGCTTTTTGTTATAAAAACATGTAAGAGATTCTTACCCTCTGTGAAAAATACTTGCTGTTGATGCAGAACACTGGTAAACTTTCTCTATAGAAGAAAACGATTGTAGACGAAAGGAGATATTTACTTGAGAGATGAGTTTAAAGAAATTCATTCTTTTCTCATTGTACTTCTTTTCAAATTGCTGTCACCCTAGGTGGTATGAGAAGTCTTTCAAAGCTTAGTGTACAACTGGTGAACAAAACTGACACTTTAATTGCTTGAAGTCCAGTGGTGTTTGCTGTGTATTTTCTGTGCCTGTGAATTATTCTGTTATGATGTGAAAAATAATGAAGATTACACTTTTTAAACTATATATTTCACAATCAAAGTATTTATAAACACATATGAAACTTATTCTAAGTATAACCTATACCGAAATAAGATGGTCATGTTTATAACTCAGTAGGTAAACTACCCTGGAATGTTTCAGACCAGACTTAGCTGAGGCAAGACATTTTGAACTGATATTGTAAGGAAGGGTCTGTTTCCTTGTTCAGTGGTTTCATATGAACTTAAAAAGATGACTTGTGTTTGGTTAGTTCCAAGTTTAAATTTGTTGCACTTTTTATGCTAGTAGAAATGTTTTCTTTCTATCTGAAGATTTAATAGAATTGGTCTTGGAATATGGTTACTTTTTTGGTTCCTCTTAACAATTCAAATCAGTTAAGTAACCAAGAAGAGCAATTAAAGATGATACCATTGACTTGCTTTGCATCTCTCTTGTTTTACCTTTCTTTATCTGCAAACTTAAACTAAATTGCATCTTTACACTTAAAAATAAATTACTGTTGAATTAAAGACAATTTAATAGCATTATAGAAAATGGTGTGTATCACCTGGGGGATGGACATGCTTGAAGCTCTGACTCGGGTGGGGCAAAGGCAATATATGTAACCAAAACATTTCTACCTCCATAATATGCTGAAATAAAAAAATAATGTTCTGTCCTGGGATTATTTATATTATAAATAAATTGCAAATATAACAACAAAAAAAGAAAATATGGAAAATGGAAAGAGCGGAATGGACTGTAAAAGGTAGGATTTGAGCTGAGTCTTGAAGAATACATGGTTCTTGATATATTCTAGACTTCCCTTTGAATATTTTTTGTTCTATGTGACTGTTGTATGTTATATGAGTAGGTCATCCTGCCTTGGTGGAAGGAGTGGATATTTGTTTTCTAACTACAATGTAATCTTAATACATGGCCTGGGATGAGACACATCACTCTGCTATGCCTTAATTTCTCCATCTGTAAAATGATAATGGCTATATAATTTGAGATTTCTTTAATTCAGTGGGGGCAAACCTTTTAAAGTATAGAGAAGGCTTTTACTGTGAATGAATTTAAGATAGAAGATAGCATTGCCACAATAGTGCATTCTTCTACCTTTAAGAATGGTACCATATATTTATTTTTGGCACAAAAACAAGGATTAGGCTTCCAAAGTCTTTTGAGTGCCTTATACGTGTTCTGGCTAGCATTAATCTTAACCATCTTGTACTCAGCATCTGGTTTATTCATGAGACCCCTATAATTAACCAGTAGTACTTGTCCGTATTGTCTTTTAGGAAGATTTATAGTATACATCAGGTGGTATCAGATAGCAGGCAGAAGACTGAATAGCTAGCTCTCTTAATTTAGAAAAATTATGTCTATACCGATATTGTTAAAATAAGATGATTTTTTGAAAATCATTTTTGTTCTGCATGTGACATGATTGACAGCTGTACTATCTGAACAACCGAAAGAAACTTAAGCTTCCTGGGTGTGGTTTTAGACTCTTAGGAAAGCTGGGAAGAAACTAAACTTTAGAAGGGACAGGCTTATTCAGGAGTGTTAAGCAAGAAGAATTATTAGGCCAGGTACCTTTCATGTCTGTATCTGTCAGAATGAAAAACTGTACAGGCAAGAGTTTGTCTCAGTAAAATTGTTCATGTATTATTTACTGAGGGCAAAATGACTTTTTAATATAGGCAACAGTCCAAATACTTTATAGGTAATCAATATCAAAACAGGGTAAATTTATTTTCTGATTGCTTATCAAGTTGATATACACTCCTCTTGCTGTGTTCTGGTTAAGCTATAATTAGAGAAATCATGTTAAACAAGATTTTCTGAAATGAAGCCTATTAATGACATCAATTTATTTTTGTTTTCTGTGGACCTATTGTCATGGCATGAATTGAGAGCTGCTTGAGCAACATACTCGTTTGGAAAACTTTTTACCTCAAATTTTGCATAAAACCTATGCCTTCTAATGGAAAGGGCAAAGTGAGAGGCAACACTAAATTTCTAATCCTAACTCTTTTCCTAAAAATCCCTTAATGATCAAATTGCCTTGTATGAGTAGATCCCACAAGGTTAGGGGTTGGTTAGTTTCAGGACATCTTATCTAAACATTCTTCTAGGGTCAGGTCTATGCTGGCTAGACCTACAGAAATCAAAATTATCAACACAGTGATGACAATGTAATTAGCCATATCTATCAGCAGTTTATAATCAATGATATCTAAGGCTGCTGAAAGGTCCACTGTAGTAAAAATTCTAGCTCTACCCTTGACTCTCCTTAATGACCCCAAGGATTTTGGACTAAAGTCTGTAAGCAGACTTGACTCTAACCTGGAATCTGCTCTGTATTTGTAGGTAAATAGTGTGCAAAGTTAGGAAACTAGATCAAAATAAGACTTATATTATACCTAGAATAAATTGTGATAGAGTGAGAAATCGGCAGTAAGAAGTTTTAGTGAATAGGACCCTCAAGGGAAGCTTAAACAAGTGTTTGCTGCCATCAGACTTTTTTTAAAAATGTTGTCTAAATTGTTACTGTGGATTTTATGTAAATTGTTCATGCTAAACATTTGCATTATATATTCCTATTCCTTTGTACTTCCCATTTGATGAAGTTTTCAAACTGTGTTTTGCTGGAGGGGGAAAAAACCCCAAACCCAAACCGCGTAGGACAAATTGAATTACAAACCTGGTGTGGTCCTTTAACTCAATTACATCTAATTTTTGTTATTTTAGTCATCCTGGGTGGCATCTGTTCTATGTATATGCCCACAAACATTTTCTATGTAAGAATTTGTCTTGATTACAACTTTTTAAGATTGGTAGTAGTCTATTTATATTTTAAGTGGCAAAGTTATAGATTAATTTGGAGTATCAGGGCCATTTTAAAAATTAAAAATTTAGTTGGTTTGTTTTTTGAATAGACTTTTAAAACAAGCATCTAATATTTATTTTAAATGTTAATAATGTCACCTCATTTTCTTATTTCTTATGCTTCTACTTAAGTTTCTTCTAAAAATAGCCTCTTAATTACTTTATTTAGGCAATTATGAATTTGGGGGCAAGACAGTATGGAATTTTAGATTTTGATATGCCCAAATAAGTATTTTGACATTCTAATCCAAAATTTGAGAGGATCTGGGAAGAAAAACGTGAAAGTATATAGATTCAGGATTATTCAGTTCATTTTACTTCACATGAAGGTTTGAGTTAGAATTGAGTGTGAAATGCAGCAGAAATGAAGACCTTGAAACCCAGGAAAATCATAAGGAAGCTAATACAAAATCACTTAAATGAATGGTGTCTGACAATTGATACTAACTCATCCTTCACTCATCTTCTAATTATTATTTTTATGTTATTTTCTGGGGACTCATCTTTTGAATAAAATATTCAGTTTAATTCACTGATCATTACTAACTTGAATATAAAAAGGACAGTTACATATCATCTTACTATTTGAAGTAAAATCTGCAAAATACAAATGCAGAAGAGAGAAGGACCTTGACCAGTTTTCCAAGGTGGACAAATGGGACAATGCTAAATTTTAGGGAATTACAGTGAAGAGATACTATCCCACAGAGACAGAATGGAAGAAAAACCTTACTATCTCAAAAGTGATCTATGATCTATGACTATGTTTAGAAAGCCTTTGCTTGTATACTAAATTCAGGGATTTTCAATTAGTAACTGAATATCTGCTATGGACTAGGTATTGTTCTAGGTACTGAGATTTCAAAGATGAATAAGCTAAAGGTCCCTACTTAGGAAGAACTTACAGTGTAGTTGAAATCACAAACATGTAAATAATAATTTATAGCACCGTATGGCACCATAGTTATTTAATCAGTTATTGGATGACCCATAGACTTAGGAAAATAAACTGTTCAAATTTGTGGTGTCTATCAGCTGTGCACACTTTTTCCCTACTCATTTTCTTTTTAAAGAAGAAAGTACAATTTGATCACCAATTATAGTAAGCACTTTCTTAGACATTATATAATTTTTATTGTGAACTATACCAAGTTCAATAACATGTTAAAAAACTTTCATCATCATCTATGTTCCTCTTTTGTATCTCACATCATCTACCTATGTTTTATATGTTGAAGCTTTTTATTTTTGGTTCCTTTTCTGCCTTTCTGAACTTATTTGTTGTCCCTTTTGCTAGTTTCACATCTGTATTAGTTATTTATTGCTATAACAAATTTCCCTAAAACTTAGTAGCTTAGGCCGGGCGTGGTGGCTCACACCTGTAATCCTAGCACTCTGGGAGGCCGAGGCAGGCGGATCGCTCAAGGTCAGGAGTTCGAAACCAGCCTGAGCGAGAGCGAGACCCCGTCTCTACTGCAAATAGAAAGAAATTAATTGGCCAACTAAAAATATATAGAAAAATTAGCCAGGCATGGTGGCGCATGCCTGTAGTCCCAGCTGCTTGGGAGGCTGAGGCAGAAAGATTGCTTGAGCCCAGGAGTTTGAGGTTGCTGTGAGCTAGGCCATGGCACTCTAGCCCAGGCAACAGAGTGAGACTCTGTAACAAAAAAAAAAAAAACAAAAAAAACTTAGTAGCTTAAAACAACAAACATATATTATCTAATAGTTTCTGTGGGCCAGTAATAACCATATCTGTCTTATTCACATGTGAATGATAAATATTTAGACATTAAATAAATATTGTTGAATGCTGCATAAATGGATTCTGTTATTTAAGTTGAGGTTCTTATCACTTCACACTTAAATAGCTCCACCATCTTCTTTGCTGGCTTCCGATCTTTACCCCTATGCTGTTGTTAAAACCATGCTTTTGAAAGAAATTTGTGCTGTTGTTTCCCTTATCAATAATCATTTGTGACTCTCAGTGGCCTAATCTTCCAAGTTTTTATTGGTCTCTTTGGCATTCAAAGCCTTCTTTAATCCAGTCTCACCGTATTTATTTGACCATATTCCTTAACAAACACAACTTTACTTAAAATGGTTGTTTATACCTTAGACCAAACCCCATCCCTATCCCTAATACCATGTTGAGTTTTACTTTCTTGCCTTAATTAATAATTTATTCCTTCACCTGTAATGCTTACCCTTCTTGTCTTCAAATCTTGCTGATTCTCTCCCTCTGCTAAAATCTCATTATATTCCTTCCACCTCTTTCATAAAGTCACTTTGGACTTTGCTGGCCTAGTTTTTAGTCTTTGAATTACGGTTGTATTAACCCTCAATATCCAACTGTGCATTTTTTTGTTTTTATTTAGTTTAATAGGGTTAATTTCTCTTTCCAACTAGATTTCCAGTTTTTTGAGAACAAAATTCTTTCCTTCCTTGTGTCTCTATCATAGTATGCTGAATACATGTTGGTTGGTTGATTGAAAAATTAGAAATCTTGATTCAGCTGTAAAAAATCCTTTTTGTGATGCTGCTGAATGAATTTTAACTGCTAGAAATATTCATGAGGATGAGCTGGGACTTCAAGACAGTTTGGAACTACATTTCATCATTTTGCTGAAGAAACATTACTGTATGAAGAGATTAATTAAAAAAAAGTTACCTCTGGCCAACTATCAGAATTGGCTTTTAGCCTTGAACTATCAAAGCAAAAGTTTCAGAGTTGCCTAGAGCAGAATAAGTATTAAGTAGCAAGCAATTCAAGGTCTCTGATACCTAGCCTGTTGGAGCTATGGGTCTGGCCAAGTCCTTTGGCATAGATAAGTAGAACAAGGAATTTACTTTTATCTTCTCGCTGTGGAAAGTTTTATGGATTTGATTCACAAAGAAAGGCAATAATTGAAATTTTGTGTCAGCTTCTTCTGATTATTTACCAAGAAAAGTCAAAGTTAGGTAATAATGTTAGTCAAAATATAAGTACACATACAGCCTAAAAATAGTGGAGTGGCCAATCGTGTTCCATAATGTTCTTAGTATGTTTCATATCTGCCCTGGAGAGTGAGACCTGAGGGCCAGTGGGAAGTAAAGCTCTAGTGCTCTCCGTACCTTTAAATTTAGTTCTGTGCTTTCGCTAAGATATAGTCTATTCGCATTATTAATTTCTACCAGTATTCCCTTGTATCTTATTATTTTTGTTGTTCTCCCTCTTTTTCTGCCTTTCTGTTCCTTTTCCTAGTTGTCCCCGTTCAGCCATAGGTAGAATGTTTACTCATACTTAGAGTATAAGAGGAACATTTGACTTTTCTTTACAGCTATTTAAAATTCTATTTTGGTTTGTGTTTCAGGATTATTTATACTATCAGTCTGTGATTTCAGTTATTATTTGCAGTTTTGGTTTCCCTGTGGCTAAATTACTGGTGTTTATACAAAAAAAGTTTTCCCCCCCTGTTATTTGTGTGTGTAGGTGTTTTAGCCAAGATTCCTGTCTTTAGTACTGGAATATTTGAATTAGAAAAATTAAGGAAGCGGAAAAGGCTAAAGCTCCTAATTCTTACGTTTTATCCTTATAGGTAATGATTTGTGGATACATTTCTTTGAGAAGAAAAGCATATCAGTTGTGAATTTACCTAGTTACTGCCCCTAGATCATCTCAATTAATACCTCCTACCTCTGTATTTCTTCCTCTAGGTTGGCTTCCTCATAAAGCCAATGTGGTAATGTTAGCTCTGTTACATCTTTTAGTTTTCTTCTTTACTCATCCCACACTTCCCACACATAGCTCACTTCCCTTCCCAGTGGACAGCCCCCTGGTATGACTAAAGGTAAAACAGGTAAAGAAGTGGGAGGAGAGAAAGAGTGAGGGAGGTGCAGAGGCAGACGTGAGAAGATGTCAGAAACAGGTTTGCGTGTAGCTCTCAAAGGACTCTACTGCCTTGTCTAACCACTGCCCTATTCTGCCTTGTTCCCATTGCCATCGTTTTAATATTTTTAAAAAGAGTTTAAAATAAGAATTAAACAAATTTATTTGAATTTTAGCCCTCAACACTCAAATAAAACTGCTTTTCTGAAAATCTCCAATGATGTCCTTAAGACCAAATCTCATGGTTTTTACTTAGTCTCCATTTGATCACTCTGCTGCATCTTATACAAATTGAAACATTTCCTTCTTGAAAAAAAGAAGGCTTACTGAATACAACTTTTGCCACATGAAACTTTGTCTAATCAGCTTCATTTGAAAGTGCACATTTCATTTGATGGCATTTGCAAATTGTTCCCTCCCCCAACCCACCACCAGAACTTGCAATGTGAAAATGCTTCCATATGCTGAAAGCTAGTCTACTCATTTTGCTGAAGAAGACCAAGGAAAAAGCATATTTTACTGGCTAGCCGTCTTATAAACGTGAAGCTACGATGTGGGCAGATTTGGCAATGGAAGCCCCTCAGAGTTCATTGTAAACAACTCTGCAACCCTGAGGCCTCACTACTGTTCAAGATGAGTGTGGAGAATTGTTTTTGCCCCACAAAAGTGAATTTTTAAAAATGCAATTGTAATTTGTATATGGTTTAAAAATATTTTAAACACAGTTAAAATATAGTATTAAACTCATTTCTAACAGATTTGAATATTTAAAGTTTACTTTTGCTTTCAGATTTTTTGTGTATCTCAAGACATTTTAATAGCCACTACTCTGGTCTGGGCCTCCAACACCTCATGACTAGGTTATAGCAGTAATTTTCTCTCTGATTTCCCTAACATTAGTCATTCTCTCTTTTAACTCTGTGCTACCTGGTGCTACTAGGATAATCTTGCGTAAATAATATTGTGCATTTTCCTATCAACTGGTCTCATTTACCTTAATCTTACCAATGTTTCTCTCAAAACCTGATTTATAATTTCCTTTAAGGAGTCTTTGTGATAATCCCATCTGGCCCTATTTTTCCACAGTACTTTTGAACCAAGCTCCTATTCTATTGTTTTTAGGTTGATTTATTGAAATATATATTCTTTTATTCTTGTATATCTGTTCTTCCCAAGAAAGAACACTGGATATCAGGGTGATAAAAACACTATCTTCTGGGGGGGGAGGGGGGGCAAGGGCAATGTACGTAACCTTAATAAATAAAATTTTAAAAAGAGAGGAAAAAAACACTATCTTCTATTTCTTTTGACTGGAGTCTAGTATACTTTTGAGCACATAAGATGTTAAATATATACCATGTTACTGTATGTTGTCAAGCTTAATATGGTGACTGTTTGTTTAAGTCACATAAATTATCAAACAGAAGAGCTGAGGGATGGTACCAGCATAATGCTGAATATACATAGTAGAGACTATAAAATAAATCCTACTGAAGTCTGTACTTAGTCTTCTTAAAAAACTTATTGCTTAGCTTTTAGAATTAATGGTTTTATCTTTTAAATAAAGAAATAGGTCTGGGATTCATGTAGTTATAAATAAAAATTCCTTTATTTCATTTCTATCACTGTAGCATCTTAGACCAAAAAAATATTGTAAAAGAAAAACTTTGGAAAAGAAGATAAAGTTAGAGGACTAATACTACTTGATTTTAAGATTTATAAAGCTAGAGCAATTAAGGCAGGGTATTGGCATAAAGATAGAGAAATAGGTCAATGGAACAGGATGGAGAGTCCAGAAACAGATATAAACTGAGTTTTTACAGATGTAAAGGCACAAAGGCAATTCACTGGGGGAAGTCCTATCTTTTTAACAGATGGTACTAAAACAATTGGATATCCATGCAAAGAAAATGATTCATATCACATACCATATAAAAAAACTAACTCAAAATGGGCTGGGCACGGTGGCTCACGCCTGTAATCCTAGCACTCTGGGAGGCCGAGGCGGGTGGATCGCTCAAGGTCAGGAGTTCGAAACCAGCCTGAGCAAGAGCGAGACCCCGTCTCTACTGCAAATAGAAAGAAATTAATTGGCCAACTAAAAATATATAAAAAAAATTAGCCGGGCATGGTGGTGCATGCCTGTAGTCCCAGCTACTCGGGAGGCTCAGACAGAAGGATTGCTTGAGCCCAGAAGTTTGAGGTTGCTGTGAGTTAGGCTGATGCCATAGCACTCTAGCCCGGGCAATAGAGTGAGACTCTGTCTCAAAAAAAACTAACTCAAAATGGATCATAGACTAAATGTAAAACCCAAAACTATAAAAGTCCTCAAAGAATACATAGGGAGAAATTTGTTGTTACTTTGAGATAGGCAAATATTTCATATATATGCCTTCAAAAGCACAATCCATATAGGAACAAATTGATACATTAAATATCATCAAAATTTAAAATGTCTGTTCTTTAAAAGAGGATGAAAAGACAAGCCACAAACTGGGAGATAATATTTATAAAACATATATATGATAAAGGACTTATACCCAGAATATATAAATAACTCTCAAAACTCAGTAAGAAAATAGACAATCCAACCAAGAAAGCAGACATATCACCAAAGAAGATATATGTATAACAGATAAGCATGTGAAAAGAAGCTCAGTGTCATTAATTATTAGGGAAATGTAGATTAAAACTGCAGTGAGATACTATACCAAATAACACTCCATAGCCCATAAATATGTACAATTATTACGTGTCAACCAAAAAGAAAAAGAAAAAAAGTTAAGACTCACTGTACAGTGTTGGTGAATATGTGAATATCTTATACCCTGCTGTTCAGAATGTAAAATGCACAGAATGTAAAATAGTACAACCATTTTGAAAAACAGTTTGGCAGTTTCTTAAAATGTTAAACATATACCTGCCATGTGATCTAGCCACTTAGCTTTTTACCCAAGAGAATTGAAAGCATATGTCCATGTAAAGATTTATACATGCATGAATGTCATAGCAGCCTTCTTTTTTTTTTTTTTTTTTTGAGACAGAGTCTCACTCTGTTGCCCGGGCTAGACTGAGTGCCGTGGCGTCAGCCCAGCTCACAGCAACCTCAAACTCCTGGGCTCAAGCAATCCTTCTGCCTCAGCCTCCCGAGTAGCTGGGACTACAGGCACGCGCCACCATGCCCAGCTAATTTTTCTCT
>CAUYRT010067475.1:0-19817 GCA_963574885.1 Lepilemur ruficaudatus | reverse complement strand
CCCTTTTGGATATTCAGATATCCAGTGATGATCCTTTGGCCCCTTACTCAACCTGGTGACTAAGCATAAAGTAGATGTATTATTATGCAGATAATTTTAGTTTCTAAATAAAACCAACTTCCAAATTCCAGATACACTTTGCTAGTTTTAAGGAGAAATAACAGCCAGGATATTAAAAGTAGATCAACTCCAGTTAAATACGCATTTATAAGTTGCCCTTGTTCCACCACCAACCCCATTTGCCACAGCTACCCAAGAGAAGAGGGGGAGAGCTGACAGAGGAGAGTTTGCAAACCAGCCTTTGAGAAGGAGGATAAGATCCACCTGGGAAGTCTCACTCAAGATGGGCTGAAGGATGCCTAAGGAAATTACACTGGAATCGAGGGTATTTCTGGAAATAGGGAACTGAAAATATAATACCTCCCCTCTAGGTTTTGCTATGAATGAATGCTGATGGAGCATAGAAACTGTCAAATAAGAAAAGGCCAAAATGAGGTATGAAGAGAAGAGTAGATGGATGTAGATGGGATCTTCATTGTATTAGCCAAGTGAAAGAAATTGGCACATCTCTCTGATGTCACAAAGTATGACTGAGGGTGGGAAGCGCTGAAGGAAGACAAGAGCCAGTGTAAGGCAGAATGATGCAAGTGGTGTGCCCAGCCACTCTGTGAACAAGAGTCTCTGCACTGCTGGGAATTAGAGGTCAACTGCCCGTACCATGGACAGCATACATCATAGCACCATGGACAGCAGACATGCTAGCACTAAGGACAGCAGAAATCATTGAGGACCTAGGGAGTGGACTGCTTCTCCTACAGCCTGACCTGTGTGAAGGAGTGGGGGAAAGAAAGAGAGAGAGAGAAAATTCTTTGTAGGTCATTTTCTAAAGTTACCTATAAAGCCTACTGTGATACCAAGTGACCCAGAGGGAATACAGTGGAATTTTGAATTGATTGAATATTCTCTTGAAAAAAGACATGTTTCCAAAAGGAAGTAACTAGAATACTGTGTCAAAAATGCATTTTTTTCATTAGCCACGAGGAACTATCAATAGCAACTATAATGCAAAAATGTTATTTTTAAAAAAAGCAATATATCCTATTAGGAAAAAAGTTCCTTATCATACACACTGATAAAATACTAACATTGATTTAATGCTCAGAACCCATGCTCCTCTACCACACCACCATCCTCTTCCCTGCCCCTCACTCCTATTACAGGAGACCCAACCTATTTCCCCTTCTGCTCATCCCTAGGCACAAGGCTATTTTTCCCCTTTAGTCTCCTTAGAAAAGAAGTCTCCCTATCCCTCCTGCTGACTGACTCTTACTAAGCCATCAAGATTCAGATTATATTCCTATGGGAAACTACTCAGACTAGCCCCAGGTTGAGTCATGCTTCCTCTCCATGCTCCACTGATATCCCATTCACATTTCTATGGTTGTACTTGCCAGACATCATTAAAGCCTATAGATTCCATGTTGGCTTCCCCCAGTGTTTTGAGCTCCTGAGGGCAACTGCAGTCTCCTATTTATCTTTGTGTCCACTGGACTGAGCATAATGCCTGACATATAATAAATAACCAATAAATATCAAATTCAACAAATGGAAGGAGTTATGTCTATTATAAAAAAGACAAAAAATCACAACTATTAGTAAGGATGTGAAGAAAGAGGAATCTTGTGTACTGTTGGTTGGAATGTAAATTAGTACAGATATTATGGTAAACAGTATGGGGATTCCTAGAAAATTAAAAAATATGATCCAGCAATCCCACTTCTGGGTACATATTCAAAGAAAGTGAAATCAGTATGTCAAAGAGATGTCTGCACTTCCATGTTTATTGCAGCATTATTCACAATAGTCAAGATATGAAATAAATTTAAATATCCATCAACAAATAAAGAAAATGTAATACACACATATACACACACACAGAATACTATTCAGATTTATTCATTTATTTATTTATTTATTTAGAGACAAGGTCTTGCTCTGTCACCTGGGCTACAGTGCAGTGGCATCATCATAGCTCACTGCAACCTCAAACTCCTGAGCGCAAGCAATCCTCTTTCCTCAGCCTTCCAAGTACTTGGGTACATGACCTGGAGTCAAGTACCATGACCACAATGCAAGACTTACGGATTTTTTTATAGAGACAGGGTCTCACTATGTTACCCATACTGGTCTCAAACCCCTAGCCTGAAGAGATCCTCCCACCTCGGTCTCCCAAACTGCTGGGATTACAAGCATGAGCTACCATACTCGGCCTCTATACAGTCTTTTAAAAGGAGATCCTGTCATTTACAACAACACGGATGAAACTTGAGGACATTATGCTAAGTGAAATAAGCCAAGCACAAAAAGACAAACACTGCATGATCTCACTTACATATGGAATCTTAAAAAATTCAACCCATAGAAACAGAGGGTAGAATGGTTGCAAGGGGCCAGAGGGTGAGGGGAAAAAACAGGGAGATTTTGGCTAAAGGATACAAAGTTTCAGTTACACAAGATGGATAAATTCTGGAAATCCATTGTGCATGGTGACTATAATTAATAATAATGCAATTTGTACCTAAAAATTCCAAAGAGATTAAGTCTTAAATGTTCTCAACACAAAAAAATAAGTATATGAGGTGATATATGTTAATTAGCTTGATGTAATCATGTAACAATGTATACATACACCAAAACATCACATTGTACACTATAAATATATACAATTTTTTGTTTATCAGGTATACTTTAATAAATCTGTGGGTAACAAGAAATTTTTTAAAAATGCTTAGAAGCAAATTTAACCAAGGAGGTGAAAGATCTGTACATAAAAACTATAAAAAAATGAATAAAATTGAAGAACACACAAATAAATGAAAAGCTATATCATGTTCATGGACCAAAAAAATTGATAGTTAAAAATTTTCATAATACATATTTGATGAAAACTCAATCAAAATTCCAATGGCATATTTACAGAAATTTTTTTAAAAACTAAAATTCACAAGAGACCCCAAGAGAACCACAAGAGACCCCAAGTAGCCAAAGCAATCTTGATCAAGAAGAGCAAAGCTGGAGACATCACACTATTTGTCTTTACTACAAAGCCATAGTAATCAAAACAGTATGGTACTAGCATACATACAGACGTAAGACCAATGGAAGAATAGAGAGTCCAGTAATAAATCCATGCATTTATGGTCCATAAATTGACCAAACACAAAATGATCTTCAACAAAGGTGGTATGATCGGGAAAAGGCAGTCTCTTTAATAAGTGGTGAGAAAACTAAATATCCACATGCAAAAACCTGAAATTGGATGATTATCTAATGCAATATACAAAGTCAACTCAAAATGGATTAAAGACTTAAATATGAGACCTGAAAATGTGAAACAACTAGAAGAAAACACAGAGGGAAAGCTGTGTTTGGTCTGACATTGGTCTGGACAATGGTCTGGACATTGTCTGACAATGAATTTGGTCTGGACAATGGTCTGGACAATGAATTTTTGGGTATGAACCCAAAGCACAAGCAACAAAAGCAAAATTAGATAAATGGGATTACATCAAACTAAAAAGCTTCTGCATAGCAAAGGAAACAACCAACAGAGTAAAAGACAACCTACAGAACAGAAGAAAATATTTTCAAATCATATATCTGATAAAAATTAATATACAAAATATATAAGGAGCTCCAACAGCTCAATAGAAAGAAAAAAAATTCTTTAAATGAGCAAAGGATCAGGATAGTTCTCAAAAGAACACAAACAAATGGCCAAGAGGTATATGAAAAATTGCTTCATATCACTAATCATCAGAAAAATGCAAATTAAAGCCACAATGAGATATCACCTCATACCTGTTAGAATGGCTATTACCAAAAAGACAAAAGATAACAAGTGTGGAGAGAAAGGAGCCCTTTTACACTCCTGGTGGGAATGTAAGTTGTACAGCCATTATGGAAGACAGCATGGACGTTCCTCAAACAAATAAAAATAGAGCTACCATACGATCCAACAATCTCACACCTGGGTGTGGATTCAGTATGCCAAAGAGACACTTGTACTCCCTTGTTCATTGCAGCATTATTACAACAGCCAAGGCATGAAAACACTCTAAATATACATGGATAGATGAGTGGATAAAGAAATTGTGATATATACAAATGATGGCATATTATTCAGCCTTTAAAAAGAAGAAAATCCTGTCATTTGCAACAAAACAGACGAACCCAGAAGACAGTATGCTAAGTGAAATAAGCCAGGCACAGAAAGACAAATACTGCATGAGCTCACTTATATGTAGAATCTAAAAAACGTCAACTCACAGAATCAGAGTAGAGGGTGGTTGCCAGGGTCTGAGGGTTGGAGGAAAGGGGAAGGTGTTCATCATAGTGTCCCAAGTTTCGGTTACGCAGGATAAATAAATTCTGGAGATCTAATGTACAACATAGTGACCATAGATAATAATACTGCATTGTAAACATATAATAAGAGAGTAAGAGAGTAGTTCTTAAATGCTCTCATCACAGGCACACAAAAAGAAAGGTAACAATGCAAGGTGATGAATATGTTAATTAGCTTAACTGTGGTAATTATTTCATAGTATGTATATATATACATATATATATATCCCAAAACGTCAGTTTGTATGCTTTAAATGCATACAACTTTTATGTGTTAATTATACCTCAATCAATCTGGAAAATATTTTTTAAAACAGATGAATGAATAAAGATTTAATTTTAGTATCCTAAAATCCATCATCAATGGGATTATGTTTATCAAACACAAAATACCTTTCTTGGACCTCAAAAAGTGTTCATCATAATCTTACTAATGTATAATTCTATGTTTTTACTATTATTACTAATCAAATTTACACATTGACATTCTTATGGTGTGGTTTACTGATACATCATGTCATTTTGTTTACAGATAAAATATAGTGAACGAGGTGACACATCCCATCTCTGAGAAGGCTGATAAATCTTAGCGTACTTAGAGCAGAGTTAACATTGTAAAAGACTATTGGAGGTGGAATAATAAATGCAAATTAAGGGAAAATTCAATTTCTATTCAACTAGGCACTGAATTTCAACAATACGTACTGTTATGTCAACTTAGGTGCTATTAGAAAAAGAAAAGTGATTTTCAAAGGTTAGTATTATTTATTACTGGAGGAAAGCAACATTTTTTAAATTTAGCATGGAAATTTAAGACAAAGTAACCCCATTTGTGTCAACAATTTTAGGGTTTGTGCTTCAAGCTACTTAATAAAGGCAAACCGCAATGTGGATTATGTTCAAAACAAAAAAGATGAGAAATGCACAGACAATCTTCCTCATTGTTGAGGCTCATGACTAGGACAGGGCACTGGTCATGAGTTCTACCAAGGCTCATTTTAAAAGTTCTACCAAGGCTCATTTTTAAGAGAACTCAAATATTTTCCCAATTGAAAATATAACTAATAACATGAAAGAGAGCAGAGGAAAATAGATATTGATTGCAGTCATAAGATTAAATTCCACCTCCAAATGTCTTCTTTTTCCCCCTTACTGTGTGTTACATAAGTTATTTTCTCAGGCAGCAAAGAGAAAGGTCAATTTGGTCAATGCAGGCATCAGAGTGTTGATAGTTTTAAAGGCAAAATGTGTTGGTGCCTTAATCATGTAGGCCATTGCTTTAAATGCCATATCTATTTTCCAGGACATTTGAAAAGAGCTTGTGTATCTCAAACTGAAGCTGCAGGTCATTTGTACCCCACCCAGTTCATTGCAGAATCTGAACAGGCACCAGGAGTCAGACAGAACTGAGAATGTTTCATTATCAAGAAGAAAGAAGGTTTGATAGAGCGTTATAGTCAGCATGACTCAGAGATGTGTTTGTTTCATACTTAGTACGGAGGCTTGTAAGTGCTAGATTGAGTTGTTTTCCCAAATTATTTTTCTAATCATTTAAACAGCACTGTCTCATCATAAATCATGTTGTCTCAGGACCAGTAACATATGGCCTTTTCAGGATTTCCCTTTTGAGTTAGATAAATATATTATTTTGTAGCAACAAACTCTAGAATATGATTATATACTATAAAGGGAGAATAGGCCTAAGAGAAAAAGGAAATAAAAAGAAAGGATTGATTGGTTATAAAATTCACAGTGACTACATACATAGTGACTTGAACATGTTCATTAAATATAATCACGGTATAATTTGTTTCTTAATGAAGTAATAGAGGAAAGCACTGATAAAAGAATAATGGGTAAGATGAGAGAGGGAATGTTATTTAGGTTTTATATACATAATCAAACAGACAGATCTCCTCTGTGCTCAAGAGAATTGCAGCTCTGCAACAGAATCAAGTACAAAATTACCTAAAGAATATTCTGACTTCTTTTATTTTTCCATTTTCAAAAAGTGACTGATTTAATTTCAGCAAACCAATGATTCTTAAAGTTTGTATCCCTCTTTTGTAAAGAGGTAGAACAATAGAACATAACATATTAAACCAATTGGAATGAATCATAAACTGCACAGATATTGTTAAAAATGAAAAAGTAGTCTCAGCACAATGGTATGTGCCTTTAATCCCATCTACTCAGGAGGCTGAGGCAGGAAGATCACTAGAGCCCCGAAGTTCAAGGCCAGCCTCAGCAGTGTAGTGAGACCTGTGTATAAAAAAAAAAAAGAAAAAGTATTGCATCCAACTAAAGAATAGAGAAGCTAAATAAGCAAGTACAGTTATAGTGGCAAGCTTCAGCACAGTTATAAGGGTGATGAACTTTGTTTTATCTGGAGAAAAACAGAATTAAAATCTCAAGGATTGTATTTTAAAGAGGCATATTTACTTTTTAGTTGTATAGAAGTTCTTATGAAACATGAGTCAGTCTATTTTTTAAAAAAACTTTATTTGAAAAAGTTTTATTAATAAAAAAATCAAACAGAAAATTTCAAAAAAATAAAGATCATCCCCAAATCTCAGTACCCAGATGTCTTTACTGTTGTCAGTAATATATATATAATGTAAGTACATTTGTAAAGAAAAATCATAGTAATGTACTATAAGAAATGACTTGCAACTGACTTTTTTCACTTAATACCATATAATGGCCTTATTTTAAAATCAATACAAATAGGTCTATCTGCTTTTTTCAAACTACTTTTATAAACAGTAATTTATTTAACTACTGTCCATTAATGGAACACTTAGATGACTTCAACATATTGCTACCACTAACAACATGCTAATGAACACCTTATATGCTCACATTATATGTGCATTTTAAATTTCAAGAAATTGTTAAATCAGTAACACATTTGAGAGTATTTATTTCCCACATTTCATCATTGCTGAGAACCTTTAATTACTTTAAGCTTTGCAAGTTTGATGGTCAAAAATAATGTCATGGTTTTTATCAACATTTATTATTAGGGACATCAGTGATCTTTTCAGATAATTTTGGGGATCCCTTCGACAAATTTTCTATTGATCTGGTCATCATTTTCCTTATTTTGCAAGGGCTTTTTTTGCATGCTATAGATTTACGTATTATAGATCATTTATGATGTGCATGACACTCTATGAGGAAAGGTACTATTAGGGACTGAAGATATGTGTCCCCCTCTAAACTCATACATTGAAGCCCTAACCCTAAGTGTGGCTGCATTTGGAGTAAGGAAGTAATCATGGTTAAATGAGGTCATATGGATGGGCTCTGATCTGATAGAATTAGTGTCCTTTTAAGAAGAGACACCAGAAAGCCCTTTCTCTCCACATGCATGCTCCAAGGAAAGACCATGAGAGAACATAATGTGAACAACTGCAAGCCAGGAAGATAGCTTTCACAGAAGATCCGATCAGCCAGAATCTTGACCTTGGACTTCTAGCCTCCAGAACCGTAAGACAATACATGTCTGTTGTTTAAGCCACGCAGTCTATGGTACTTTGTTATGGCAGCCAGAGCCAACTAAAACAGGTACCATTAACACCCCCACTTTACAATTGTTGAAACTGAAAGCCAAAAAGGTTAAATACTTCCTCAAAGTCACCTAGTAGTAAGTATTGGAATGCAAGATCCCAACCCAGAGTCTCTGACTACAGAAGACATTTCCATCATAGAAAGCCTCGGTCTATTATTTCAGACCACTGAGATCTTTGTGGATCATAATTCAGTCCAGTTTTGCATTTTCCATAAAATAGTGAGTATATTTGTTTTCTTTGTTGCATGACACACTACCACAAATTTAGAAGCTTAAAACTAAACTACTTTATTATCTGATAGTTTCTATAGGTCAGAAGTTCAGTAATAGCTTACCTGGGTTACCTGCTTCAGGGTCAGACCAAGCTATAATTCAGGTGTCATCCAGGGCCATGGTCTCATCAGAGGCTCAAATAGGGAAATATCTATGTCTAAGCACTCTCAGGATGTTGGGGTAATTCATCTCCTTGCAGTTGTAGGACTGGGATTTCTGTTTTCTTTGTTATTGTTGCTGTTTAAATATTTATTTTTTCCGGCTTTATTGAAGTATAATTGAAAAATATACTTGTATATATTTAAGGTATACAACATGATGCTTTGATATATGTATAAATTCACAGTGTACATTGCTATACCATTTTTGTTCTTCTCCCAGAATCCCTGGCTGACCAACATCTCCTCTGTCCCTAAAATTCCATAGTAGAGATTGTCAAAAGTTAGTGGAAAATAATATGGAATTTAGAGTTAAAGACAAAGGAGAGGCAATTGGAGAAGGAGAGACATATCCACGTAGCAGTGAGTAGAGGAGGCATGTTGGAGCAATGATTTTACGAGAAAAAAAAGAAGGAGATAAGTTTTAGTTCCATCTTGTCCCATAGCCAACCTATCTTACTTACTCTGTGAGAAAATTACATGTTTTTCTCAATTTCATTTTCCCTCTATGTCATTGAGGCACTCAGTTTTTCTTGCCAATGATAGCACCCTCATGGTGTCACTACTCATCCTTCCTGCCTCCACTGAAATGACAAATTGCACTCTCCCGCATCAATTCGTTTCTTCCTCCCTTATAATTTGAAGAACAGGCCTCATAAGCATAACTCAGAGTTCAGCTGGGTCTTCTGTATCCCTTAAGACAAGCACATGAGCCCCAAACCACATCCTGGGGTAGCAGAGAATCGCAGATGTCTGCACAGACACAAAGGGCTTCTTTCTTGGATCCCCTCTGCCTGAAGTCTTCTTTGAGATTTTCAGAATTCTATTTTCTATCACATCACCCTCTGCCAGTATCTCTCCACACATCATTCTGAGGTTACTAAATCCCAGGGTGTTTTTATATCTTAGAAATGCACACCATTTGATTTTAAACATGAAGAACCTCTTAAAATTTTGGCTAGCTTACCACCACCACCACCAGCCCTCACACAACATAATCTCACTGGGTTCTTTTTCTCCATATCTCTCTCATTTATATTTTTTCTCCTCCTTCCAATCAGAAAGAAAAAGTGAAAATAATAATAAGTAATCTGATTTTCTCATACAGAGTAGCTCCCAATGTGACTGGAGTGTTGTGGATACTCAAGTCCTGGTGATTGCACCTCCTCACTCAACCTGCTGATCAGAATATTTTAGAATATTCCCTTTCCAAATGGAAATCTCATGATTGCTGTCAGGATAATAAAAGTAACATATTGGTGGCATATTTATACTCTTCCTAGATTGGAGGTCCTGTAGGATGCTACTCAATTTGTCTTGTTCATCTTAGAACACCCAGCCCCCAGCCTTGAGTCTCACAAGCCTTCTATACGCAGATGATGTTGTACTGAGCATTGGAAGGATATATTGAAATTTAGCAAGTTCATATAAAAAATACTGTATGAGTGTAACCTGTGTTTCTTGTTAATTTGCAAGAATTTACACTTCCTTTTATGTTTGCAGGACTTCAAAAACATGGAACTTCAAAACTGTACCATGAAATATACCACATCTCACATTTCCAGACTTACCATCTATCCTCAATATACCATATTTTATAAGACATGCAACCATGTCTCAGAACACACCACCTATATACCACATTTACCTCTCCTACTGCATTACATGCCACACCAAAAACCACACCCACAACACACACTCCCCATACTTACCATCCCCATCACACAATATTGCACCACAGTGCACAACACACACAATACCACACCTCACCACACACCCCACACCTACCATCCCCAATAGGCCATATTATGCCAACCAGTCAACACAACACAACATGCTATACAATGCCATTTCCAAAATATCATGCACCACATTACATCACACCACATAGCACACCATGTCACACTTACGATCACAACACAACACACCAAACATACAAATGCAAATTTTGTGGTGCTGGTTCAATCCTGAGTGAAAACAGGGAATATTGAGATTTAAAGATATCTCATTCTTCTATTGTTTTATAGCCACAGAATACTAACCTACATAAAAATTATTTGGCCTTCAGAGATACTTATGTCTATACTTATCAAATACATTAATGATTACAAGGAAAACTGCAGTTATTTTAAGTAAACCAGAAAACTGGAATGGGAGAAGGAAAGTAAAGTTGAGGCCTGATAATTTGTAGGTAATTCAGAGTGACTTTTAAGATCGTGAGTTGGTCAGACCCCAAACCACTCTTCTCTGACAAGATAGTAATAGCATTCGTCACAGATATTGCAAATGTTAGTTTGCTTGTCCCGTTTCCCAGCCTACTCAGTGAGGACACCAATCAACTCTTTTGTTGCTGTTTGTGCAGAATATTACCCAGCACCTGGCACACAGTAGGCAATCAAACAATTTTTACTGAATCACTCCCTTGAACAGGAAGATTAACTTGCTTTTACAGAAGTTATAAAAATGTAATTTCAAGATACATCTACTCTAAGGAAGTCTATAATATTATTTAATATTGTTAGGGGACTTTTCAAGCCCTTGCTCCCTCATTCATTTTCATCCCCTTTCAAATTTCATGGGAAATTTTAGGGCACTCAATTTCAAACACAGTTGTGTAGCAGATTTCAAATTAAAGTAGATTTCCCTGTGATTTAAAAGTGGAATAAGTTTCTAATCAATTATGCTTATATTTCACTTGGCTTGTCCTTCACAGCATAGAATTTCTAATGGTGTATAAAGTTGGGAAAACCATAAACAGTCTCTCTACCATATGCTATCGTTTTCTTTAATTACAATCCTATTTGGTTTCTTAATGAAGTAAAAATAAAATCCAATATATAAATGTTATGACATTTAGGGATATCTAATTCATGTTCTCATCCTGTGATTGATTTTCCTTGATGAAGAATTAGAGTGGGTTAAGGCCTTTAAAACCCAATATATTCTAAGCCTCTCAACACATCAGTTTTCAAATAATTGTATTTTATTTTTTTCAAAGCCATCCAAGTACAGCATTTTATAGCTCCTGTGAGGCCATCTCTCTGAATGTAGGTATCTTCATGAAAATGCAATCAATGTAATTCATTATGCACTTGAATTTGAAAAAGATCAGTCCAAACTATGCATTAACTCTAAAGACAACCACACTGATTCTTATTTATCATGAAAATATTTTTCTGTCACTTCATTCTATTCATTCTTATGAATTAGCTAATGGAAAATGAGATGGTAAATATTACAAATAAAAATATCTTCAGTAAATCCTAAGATCTGACACTCCCATTGCCTAACATTAAATAGTGATTGTAACTGTTTTAGTTTGAATAATCATGTATTAGAATATATAAGGAAGGAGCAGAGCAAGATGGCAGAATAGGACTCCTCAGTCATTATCCCCCAACAGACACATCAATTTTAACAACTATTTATGCACAAAAATTTCTTCAAAAAAGCTAAGGGAACCAAGTGGGAGATCACAGTACCTTGGTATAGCATAGAAATAAGAAAAACTGTACTGAAGAGGATAGGAAGGACAGGTTTACATTACCTATATTACTTCTTCCACAACCCAAGGCAGAATGGTGTGGAGAGACATATCCTCTGCTTAGGGGAAAAAGAAGGAAGTGAGCACAGGACTTTGCCTTGGACCCCAACACTGTGCTTGCTAAAGAATAACTCAGCACCAGGCAGGCTTTCGTGGTCCCAGACTACAGACTGGTACTGGTGAACTGAGCCTCCAGGTTTTCTCCAGTGCCAGGCTAGATCCTACAACACCAGGCTTCAGGTTTGCAAAGCAGACACAATCTCAGTCTGCACCACTGTCAGGCTGACTTCAGTGATCCCAGCCTCTAAATAGTCCTCAGTGACAAGCTGGTCCCAGTGGCCCTGGGCTTCAGGCTGGCCCCAACAGCCCCAGGCTCATGCCACCTTCAATGGCCCCAGGCTTTGGGTCTACCCCAGCACAATGCTGGCCCCTGAAAAAGTGTGATTTTGACCAGCCTTTGGAAATACAGGATCCAGACCCACCCCATCAGACCCAATCAACAGGTCTGCCCAAGTGGATCCAGGCTCCAGGACCACCTACCTGCTTATCCAGGTACCAGGCCAGCCAGCCTAAAGATTCCAGAAGTAAGTCTGTGCATAGACCATGCCAGATGGCCTACCAGAATATCTGGACAGGATGACAATTGAAGGGCTTTCACAGACAAAGCAAGTCTTCAAATACTGGAATTAGTACTTACTTCATTATATGTGTTGACATTGGCCCATAGCCACAGTATCAAGAAATATCAGGGGAAAATGACATCAGCAGACAAAATAAAGTGCCAGTAACCAACCCTAAAGAACTGGAGATGTATGAATTGCCTGACAAAGAATTTAAAATAATTGTTTTAAGGAAGCTCTGGGAATATTAATAAAATAGAGAGAAACAATTCAACAAAATGTGGGAAATAATAAATGACCAGCACAAGAAATTTAACAGGGATATTAAAAAAAAATAAAATAGAAAATCCAAAGATGAAAAATACAATGAACAAAATTTTTATAATGCAATAGTAAGCATCAAAAATTAGAACTGATAAAGCACAAGAAAGAATCTTTGAACTAAAAAACAGGTTATTTGAAGAAATACAATCAGAAGAGAAAAAAGGAAAAGGAATTAAGAAGCTTATAGGATTTGGGGACAGCATCAAAAGAGAAAATTTTCAGTCACTGGAGTTCAAGAAAGAGAAGAGAGAAATAAAGGTGTAGAAAGTTACTTTTAAAAAAAATCAGAAAGCTTTCCCAACCTGGAGAAAAATTATCATTATCCAGGTACAGGAAGGTCAAAAGTCTCCAAATAGATTCAATCCAAACAAGGTTACACAGACATAATCAAACTGTCAAAAATCAAAGACAAAAAGAGGTTCCTGAAAGCAGCAAGAGAAAAGAAGCAACATATAACAGAGTGTCAATACAGCTAGCAATAGATTTCTCAGCAGAAACCTGACAGGTCAGAGAGAGTGGAATGACATATTCAAAGTGCTGAAGGAAAAGTGCCAACTAAGAATACTGCACCTGACAAAGCTTTCCTTCAGAAATGAAGAAGAGATAAAGACTTTCCCAGATGAATAAAAACTGAGAGAGTTCATCACCACAAAATTTGTCTTTCAAGAAATGCTAAGGGGAGTTTTTCAAGCTGAAAGAAAAAGATGCTAATTAGTAGCATAAAAACATATAAAAGTATAAGACTGGTAAAAGTAATTACACACTCAAATTCAGAATACTCTAATCCTGTAATGGTGGTGTGTAATTACTTATAAATTTAGTACGAAGTTAAAATTTAAAAAAAAAAAACTATTAAAATCATTGGCTGGGTGGCTCATGCCTGTAATCCCAGCACTTTGGGAGACCAAAAATAATAAAAAGACAAGCCTCAGACTAGGAGAAATCCATGTTAAGAAACTATAAACTATACATGTTTATAAACTATAAAACTAAGGAATGAGAAAACAACCTAATTCAAAATGGACAAAAGTATAGAATATACATATACCAAAAAAGATACATAAATATTTAATAAGCACATAAAAGACAGCTGACATCATTAGTCATTAGGGAAATGTAAGTTATAATAATACCACAATGTGATACCACTGCACACCAACACAAATGACTATAACAAAAAAAAGCAGACCATAACAAGTTTTTGAAAGAACGTGGAGTAAATAGAATGCTCACATATTTCTGACAGGAATTAAAATGATATTATCACTTTGTAAAACCATTTGGTGGTTTCCTAACATTTAAATATAGATTCCCCATATAACCCATCAATTTCACTTCTAGGAATTTACTCAAGATAAATGAAAGTCCACCCAAAGATTTATAACTGAATGTTTCTAGCAGCATTATTAATCATAGTCAAAAAGTGGAAACAATCTATCTACTAATGAATAGATAAATAAAATGTGGTATGTCCATGCAGTAAAATATTACTTAGCAATAACAATTAATAAACTACTCATACATGCAAAACATGAGTGAACTTCAAAAATATTATGTTAAGTAAAAAAACGCAAAGAAGATTATACATTATACATTTCTACTTATAAGAAATGTGCAGAAAAGGAAATTTTATAAAGAAAGCATGTTCTTTTTTGCCTGGGGCTGGGAGTGAGACTTGAGACTGACTCCAAATGGGCATGAGGAATCTTTCTGGAGAGATAGAAATAATGAAATTATGTTGCTATTTGCAAAACTGAAGATTTATTAAAAATTATTATATACTTAAGGTGGGTAAAATTTATGGCTAAAATATACCAAGGTCCCTGAAGTATATTTTTGTCATTGGACTGCTTAGGGTGTGGTGCACATGCTTAAAGACTAATTCCTAGCTAATAGCCACAGGTGGAGTAATAATTAGGTATTAAATCAGACTACAGTGAAACTTCTCTTATTAACATAGTCATAAGCCTATATTGAGAAAACAATGCTGATGAAAGAAAAAGTTGGCTGAGATAAAGTTACTGATCCAAAGCACACATATGATTTTTGCAAACACACTTATAGCTATTAAAAGCAGCTTTTACTCAGGGATACTAATAACACCGTCAGTTTTTTATCAATAGAAGTATCACTTGGGCATACATTAAAGAATTTGCTGGAAGTTCTTGTCTTGGACATTAACCAGGCAAACTCTTACCATTTTATTTCCAATATATGCTGAAATATAAATTAGGTCTGATTGAATAACACTAAATTGGAAAGCATACTTTATAACTTTCAAAATCATATTTAGCCTTCTTAATATGTCCCTAGAGCAAATTCCCTTCAGGGCATATTAAATTTATATGGCATTATATAATGGCTTGTGAATTGCAAGCAACACATATTAGTAACAGTGAAAAAAGCTAGACATAATATTAAAATGAAGTTACATGAGATATGCTTATCCTATTTTCAGAAACTAGTACCATTTTTTTGTTCATTCAAAGGGTGCTAAAATTAGTTTAATGCTTATAAACCAACTGCTTATGTTTATTTGAAAACCTGTTCCTCAATCATAGAAGTTTTTATAGGGCATATGCTTCTCAGTCTTTTCGTTTTAATATTTTCTTTATACCAACTAATGTTTAATAATCAAGACATAATAAACCAAAATAAATGTAGAATACTTAATACTGAAACATTAAATTGAATTAGAATTACTATACCATACTCAATAGAATAGAATTTAAGTAAAATTAGTTTGGCTAAAGATAAAGAAAATTGTGTTTCCTATCTCAGAATAAGGTTATTTGAGATAAAAATGGTAAATATCCTTAGTAATACATATTTATACCAAAAAACTGATAAACTTCATATAAAATGTTACAGAATGTTACAAAATACAGCAGATAGCATATGATACTAAAATGTATAGAAGAGGAAAATAGATTCCTATCACATTGGAAGATGTGCATAATATGTCTGGATTCCAGAACTAGGACTTCTTTTCAAAAATTAATTTCTCTTGATATGGTGTCTAAATGTTATATTATCTATAAAAAGTATTTCACCTATCTTTATTTTCTATTCTATGACTAAAGTGACATGATTTTTCAGAAAATTCTTATTTTAAAGTTCTTTATGCAGACCTGAGTAAGATGTATTAAAGTATTAAGTATAAAATACTAAACTATGAATAATATATTCTCACTCATTTACTCCGATTCTTGTCACAGGCAAATAGTCAAATTACTTTGATCTTATCTCTCCGTATTGGTCACCTGATTACATGCAATGGTTAATCAATTAGGTTTTGCTTTACAAAGGGGAACCATTTCCTTCTGCATGGCAAGGATCTATAATTTGTGTGCAGATAAATCATGGAATAATCTATTGGGGACATTGGTCAGACACTAGTAATAAAACCCTCATATGGTCTTATTGATCTTAGAAGTAAAGTGTCCTTAAGACATGCACTTAGGACTAGATAATACAACTATACATTATAAGCATGGTTCATAAACTAAACAATCAAATAAATACCATGTAGTATATAGACAGGTATAATCCTACGTATTCAGCGTAGCTGATATTCTTGCTGCTGCCACTGCTCTGAATTGCAGTTACCACATCCACAAAATGGAGAGACTTAATGATATTCAAAGTTTTCGTCAGGTCCAATGTTTAATAATTCTTTTAAAAAAACCTTTTCATTTTAAGCACATGAAATTAAGTATGCACATAAAATTAATCTGGAACTTAAGTCAGAAGTTTGGTGAACAGTAATAGGTAGATGAGTTGATGAAAATTTTTATGGGCCACCAAATATCTTTACCTCACAGATTTAAGAGTAAGGAATTAAAAATAAAATTATACTTTTGTACATTTGTTTAACAAATAAGTTTTATAAAATTGCTGTTATATATAAAGAAAAAATAAGAATTCTGGTTTTGATAATGACCAACCTTACTCTGAAACAACTTTCTAATTGGCAACAATAAGGAAAATTTTTTTGTTGTTTTTAACAAAAACAAATTAAAAATTTATGTGTGAAGACATCAAAGAGCTACTGAGAGAAACTATGAAACTACTATTAATAAAAGAAAACATGAGAAAATGCTTCAAGACATTGGTCTGCACAAGGACTTCTTCCTGAGTATATACCTACAAAACACAGGAAACCAATGCAAATTGGACAAATGGGATCACATCAAGCTAAAAAGCTTCTGCACAGCAAAGGAAACAATCAACAAAGTGAAGAGACAACCCATACAATGGGAGAAAATATTTGCAAACTACCCATCTGACAAGGGATTAATAATGAGAATATATAAGAAGCTCCAACAACTCAATAGGAAAAAAATAAAATAATCTTATAAAAAAATGGGCAAAGGATCTGAATAGACATTTCTCAAAAGAAGACATACAAATGGCCCACAGTTCTATGAAAAAATGGTCAATATCATTAGTCATCAGAGAAATGAAAATCAACACTACAGTAAGATATTATCTTACCCCAGTTAAAATGGCTTTTATTAAAATAAAAAAAAACATGCAATGCCCATCAATTCATGAATGGATTAACAAAATGTGGTATATGTATACCGTGGAATACTACTCAGCCATGAAGAAGGATAACTTAATGCCTTTTGCAACCATCTGGATGAAATTGGAGGCCATTATCCTAAGTGAAGTACCTATAGAATGAAAAAACAAACACCACATGTGCTCACTATTCCATTGGAACTAACTGATGAGCATAGATAGAGAGAAGTATAACTCAATGGAAACCAATTGGGGGAAGGAAGGAGGAGGGATTGGGCGAATATCTACCTAACAGGCACTACCTAGGTGATAGGCATATTTATAACCCTTACTCAAGCATTACAAAAGCAATCGTTGTAACCAAAAACATTTATACCCCTATAATACTTTGAAATAAATAAATAATAGTAAACAGGTGAAATTTAAAAAAAAAAAAACGGACAATAATGAATGCTGGCAAGGATGTGGAGAAATGGGACGTCTCATGTTCTGTTGGTGGGAATGCAAATTAGTGCAACCACTATGGAGAACAGCATGGAGGTTCCTCAGAAAACTAAAAATAGAACCAAAAAACTAAAAATATGACCCAGCAATCCCACTGCCAGGTCTATATCCAAAAGAAGAAAATTCAGTATACCGAAAAGATATCTGCACTCCCATGTTTTTTGCAGCATTATTAACAATAGCCAAAATTTGGAATCAACCTATGTGTTCATCAATGGATGAGTAGATAAAACAAGTTGTGGTACATATACCAATGGAATATTATAGAGCCACAAAAAGAATGAAATCCTATCATTTGCAACCATATGGACTAAACTGGAGAGCATTATGTTAAGTGAAATAAGCCAAGCACAGAAAGACAAATCTCACATGTTCTCACTCATATGTAGGAGTTAAATATTAAAACAATTGATCTCATGGACAGAGAAAAATAGAATTCTGGTTACCAGAGGCTAGAAAGGGTAGCAGGGAGGGGAGGATAAAGTAGGGATCGGTGCAAAATGGGTGCAAAAATATAGATAGATAGATAAAATGAACAATATTTGATAATACAACAAAGTGATCATAATCAACAATAAGTTAGGGTATATTTTAATATAACTAAAAGAGTAGAATTGGAATGTTTCTAACACAAAGAAATGATAAATGCCTGAGGTAATAAATAACCCAATTGTCCTGATCGGATTAAATCACATTGCATGCCTTTATGAAAACATCACATGTATCCTATATACAACTACTACGTACCCATAATTAAAAATAATTTTTTTAAAAAGAAGAGTTAATAAGAAAAAATTATTAACTGTTTTGCCATATTGTTAATTGTTTAGACAGTCAATTTTTGTTATCTCATTAACCCTTTTTTTAAAAAATTATTTTTAATTATGGGATTTATATCCCTGTAATATGCTGAAATAAAAAATAAATAAACAAGGTACTATGAAGTTTAAAATATATAATATGAAGAATTTAAATACCTAAAAACAATAACACATCAAGTTAGTGTATTCTAAGAAACTTTTTTTCTCTGGGAAGTAAGGAAAAGTTTTATATATGTTAATTTTGATAACATGCATCTGTAGGGAAATCACTAAAATAATTTTCAAGGCATGTGTAACTTACAAACTTATAAACTTATAGACATGAAAGGCATAAGAAAATACACATTTTAACTTATGGTATGAGAAGAGAGAAAAAGAACAGGGAGGATATATAAAAATAAACAGTAATTTAAACTCAAAAATTCAAATAATAATAATAGTATTACATATATGGATTGTCAGACTGAATGATAGAACAAATCTCAACTACATGCTCTTTAGAAAAGGCACACCTTAAATATAAGGACACAAAGTAAAAGGATAGAAAATTTATATTATAAATACGCTAAATAATAGGAAACTGGAAAATGTTTTTATATATCTTGAGCTAAAAGGAACATGTCACATCAGTAAAAAGTTTAGTTCACAAGAGAGATGTAATATGTTAAATTTGTATATAAACAATATACATAGCAAAATATAAAGGACAAAATAATTAGTAGAATTAAAAGGCAGAACAGAAAATCCATCATTAAACTGTATGATTTTTTTTATTTTTTTTATTTCAGCATATTATGGGGGTACAAATGTTAAGGTTGCGTACATTGCCCTTGTCCCCCTCCCCCCTCCAGTCAGAGCCTCAAGCCTGACCATCTCCCAGATGGTGCAAATCACACTCATTATGTATGTATATACCCATCCCCTCCTCCCCTCTCCCATCTGCCCAACACCCGATAAATGTTGTTCCTGTGTGTCCACTTAGGTGTTGATCAGCTAATACCAATTGGCTGGTGAGTACATGTGGTGCCTGTCCATCCATTCTTGGGATACTTCACTTAGTAGAAC
>CAUYRT010067474.1:0-26842 GCA_963574885.1 Lepilemur ruficaudatus | reverse complement strand
AAGCTGGAAGAGATGAGGAATGATACTCTACTAAGTGAATTTAGGGGGAGTGTGGCCTTGTTGACACCTTGATTTTGTACTTTTGGCCTCAAGAACTATAAAAAAAATAAATTTCTGTTATTTTAAGCCATCCAGTTTGTGGTACTTTGTTACAATATCCCTAAAAAAAAATACGATTGGTAACAGAAATATCAAATTTTAAAATAACAATAAATAATTATTTCACACATAATAGAATGTAACAGATGGAAATAAAAATTAGTCATTTGGAGAGCAATCTCCTAAGTAGCTGATGACTGAGATATTCCAATTCTAGCTGAAAATCCTAAGGAATTTTTACATGTGTCCTAAAGTGGACATGTATAATGATGGTTGTTGTAGCATTGTTTGTAGTGATGCAGTGCAAAGTTGGATGCAACATGAATGTCCATTACTAAAACAATGGAAAAAACCAGTGAGCTGTAATGTGGAGGATACAGGTAATGAAGACACTACACTCTCTCTCTCTAATATGCATACATACATGCATGTATGTATATAATGCATATATACACCCACATATATGTTTTACACACATTTGTACATAAATACTTGCACAACATAATATGCCAAAATATAGATACATAAAAAGATATGTATTAAATACATTAAAATGGTTTCCTATATGTTAGGCAAATATAGATGGATTGCGGTGTAACAGGAAATGAATGAATCAATATGTATAACAGAAAGAGGCTCTGAATGTGTCAATGAAAATAATATGTACTAAACAACAGAAGATTAACTCAACCTTCTACACCTGAGGTATTCCCCAAAATACAGTACAGTCATGAATTGCTTAATGACAGGATAGGCTCTGAGAAACACATCCTTAGCAATTTTATTGTGCAAACATCATAGATGTACCTATGAAAACCTAGATGCTATAGCCTATTAAACATTAGGCTATATGGTATAGCCTGTTGCTCCTAGGTTACAAACCTGTATAGCATGTTACTATACTAAATATTGTAGGTAATTGTAACACAATGGTAAATATTTGCATATCTATACATGTCTAAACACAGAAAAGATGAAATAAAAACATGCTATTACAATCTTAGGGGACCATGGGCGCTTACGTGGTCTGTCACTGACTGCAATGTTCTTACGTGGCGTATGACTGTAAATAAAGACCTAAAATTGTTTGAGTCCATTTATACACAAAGCACCAATGTATATAGTTTATGGATAGCATCAACAATTAAATATTTTTTCTTGGCTTACAAAAACTTACAATCCAATGGAAGAAACACATATACACAAGTATATTAGAAAGTGAATTGTGATAGATGTGCAAGCAAGGTGCCTATGCAAGTAAAGAAATAGACAGATTAATTCTAAACTGGTGGTTTGAAAGATTTATGGCAAAAATGTAATTTGAGCTGCATCTTTAAGACTGGCATAATCTTGACATCTTGACAGACGGAGGAAGAAAAGAATGAGCACAATGCCGAATATACTTTAGTGTTACTGCGTTGGGGTGTGGAAATACAATAGGGGCTTCCAGCTGGATTGAAGAAAGAATTAAAGTAGAATTAATCTAGTAGGAGGTGAGCAACAGGAATAAGGTTGACATCCTAGTTGAGAGGCTGGTATATGTTGGCCAAGAGCATCACCTATGGTCACCTTTCTGCAATGACCAGTTAGAAGGACTTGGCTACATTGAGTTATTTATTCAAGAATGTAGGAGGGCAGAAGAATGTAGAACAAAAACTCAAAATAGTAATACAGTACTAAAAGTCAAGTCCAAAGCGACAGGCAATGCAAAAAGGAGAACCAAAGTAAAAACTGAGGACCAGGTGGTGATTAGATAGGTTCTAAGTACGGGTTTTGTTAAGACTGTGGCCAAATCAGAAAGAAAGAGATCCAGAGACTTACTTTCTCAGTATATAATATTGGAACATGCCCCAATACCCATAAGAGACTGGGACAGTTGAAACTACTGAGTTTAAAGATGAAGAAAGAGGAAGAAGTGGAGAACATTATTGTGGCAATAAGCAGAAGGATGTGTCTGTGTTCACAAAACCAAAGGCTGGTGGTCATTAGGTGATATCTGTCATCATTTCAATATTACTAATAGAATCGTGATTCTACAAATCACAGATTGCCAGTCTTTGCAGATAAACCTGTGATTGTGGTTTCTCTACTGGGCAAAATACCAACTGGCAAAGATTTATAAGATGGATTTTCTACATATCAATAATTATTACATCTCATAAAATTATATTGAAACTTCAATGTCTTATGTCACTAATACCAACAGGTAGAGAAGGCAATAATTTAGGCAATAAAGAATATTTAATGTAATTCAACTTAGAAAACTAATAAAGCCCCAGATGGTTCAATATGTTTAAATTGCTTTTTATTAGTCTCACTAAAGAAGAAAAATTTAATTTGGAAAGATCATATGTATGTATTAAATATGGGGTTTAGTGAAATCTATGAAAGGGGGATTTATATTTTATGTGTTTTAGTGCCAAAGATGTTTGATTTATTGAAGATTTATTGAAAATTTTCTTTCAGTAAATTTTAAAAGCTGAAAGTTTTCAAAGAAAAGAGACTTCTTTGTAAAAATGTAATACAAAAATAACAAATTAAGGGAGAGTTAAAATGATCTCTACCTAAGTGTATCTGCTTGGAAGTCATTTTTTTACTGCAGTATCAGTAAAGTATATATGTGGAGAGCTTTAGAAAATTATCTATATATTAATATACCTATCTATTCACCTACTTATCTTCACACTAATAACATCTGCAAATTTAACAAAAGGGAAGACTTAATAGGAGTTATTTACTTGCTGAGAAATGCTTACTCTGAATTGTAATAAATATAATATTTCAATAAATATGAGTATATGTGTGACATTCTAATTTATTTATATTGCTTTGATTTTATCCTTTTTATTTTTAAAAATTTATTTTACATTTTATAAATTCTAAATGAGTTAAGTTTTAGATTTTTTATTCTTTTAAAACATGGTAAGTAAATCTATATTTGCTCAAGAAGAGTAATCTGCCTTTGAAGTTTATATAATCTTAATTCCAAAGTATGACATATAATATACATAATATTAAATGTTAGGTGTATAAATATTTACCAGACTTTAGATAAATCTATAAATATTTCCCAGATTCTGTTGTGTATTAATATAATGAAAAAGTATCAATCAATATATTTTCCGTTTCACATGGCAATCTTGCAATTATTTGCAGAGAGTTGGGCCTGCAGAATCGTATAATCATTTCTTAAATACCATATCCCATAAAAAATAAATATAATTCTATTCAATCTTTCCTTTCTTTTTTCTGAATATTTCTCTTACCCCATAGCATTGTCAATGTGTGTTGTCAAGAAATGAATTGAAACTCCAGGAGTAGGAGAGTAATGTCAGCAGGATGGCAGAATAGAAGGTTCCCAATCCTAAGTCCCTTACGGAAAAAAAAAAAAATTACTAACTATCCCTGATGAGAATCCTGAAATCTAGAGGAGAAATTTCATCATCCTGGCAAAGCAAAAAACTAAGAAAAACTATATCAAGAAGGGTAAGAGAGTTTCACTTTTTTGTGGTGCTCCTTCTCCAAACAGGCACAGCAGCATACCAAGAAGATTCTTCTCAGCCTACAATTTCTTCAGTGGAGGGGAGAGTGAGACAGACATTCAACTACCACAGCATTTTGGACACTGCCTGAGAAGCCCACTACTATCATGCCTTATATGGAACAATGGGAAAATTGACACACATAGACAATCTGGGCACAGCTGGGAATAGGAAAGGGGGGTGGAAGCTTACAATGACCTGTGTGTGGAACTTGGGGATAACCTTGCATTTTAGCCAGTGGCCTCCCTTGACAAGGGTCTATGCTAGTGGCCTTGTCAGAATGAAGAACACGCCCCCCAAACAGACAAACAGCCCTACCCAACCAGGGAGCCCAGACTGTGTCTTGATCTGACCAAAAAACAGCCATCATCCCTGTCTGAGAAGAGAGTCAGACCAGCAGCCTCTCTCAGTGGCAGAACATAGCCAACAGCGCTGCACAACCATGGAGCCCAGCTAGCATCCCCATCAGAACAAGAGGCCCAGATGCAGCTCCTACCACAGGCAGAGTCCAGCTAACAGCCCTGCTCAACCATGAAGCTGAACCAGTAGTCTCACCCAATAGCAGAGCACAACCAATAAATTTGCCAAACCACAGAATCCAACCAGTGGCCCTACCTGATCACAGATCCCAGCAAGCATCACCTCCCAACTGTGAAATCTAGTCAAAAGCCACACCAAACTTCAGAGCCTAGCTGGCAGGCCATTGATGGTAGCCAGTGACCTTATCTGACTATGGGATATCTGACCAGAAACTCTGTCCACCCTTGGAGCTATCAGAAGGCCTGTCCAAAACCCCATCCTGGGGTGACTTACGGAGGTCTTTTCCTGCTGAAACCAACCTGTTAAAAAAGAATGGAAGAAATTATCACTTCCTCAAATGCACAAATACGAATTCAAGGATATAAAGATCATGAAGAATCTGCCAAATACGACACCACCAAATAAAGCCCCATTAACTGATTCTAAAGAAATGGAGATCTATGAATTGTCCTTGAAAGAATTCAAAATAATTTTCTTATGGAAGCTTACTGAACTAAAACGGAGCACAGATAGGCAACTAAACAAAATCACCTTTTCCTTTTAATCACTTTTTACTCTAGTTAAAAATTAAAAGACAAAAGTATTAAGAATAACTATAACTACAAATCTTGTTAATGGTTACGCATTTAGAAAAAGAAACTCTGACATCAATAATACAAAGTTTGGGGAGGGAGAAAAAATGTAGAGCTTTTGAATGCAGTTGAAGTTAAATTGTTTTTAGGCTAAAAGAGATTGTTATAACCATAAGAAATTTGATACAAGCCTCATGGCAACCACAAGAAGAACCCTATAGAAGATAAACAAAAAATAAAAATAGAAGAGTCAAAACATCACTATAAAAACAGCATTAATCCACAAAGAAAGGCAGCAAGAGAAGAAGAAACAGGCAAATTACAAATCAGAGAAAATAATAAACTAAATAATGATAGTACTTTCTTATCAGTAATTACTTTAATTGTAAACAAATTGAATTCATGAATCAAAAGATGGCGAGTGACTGAATAAATTTTAGAAAAGAAAGAGCAAGACCCAACTATATGCTATCTAAAAGAAACTAATATTATATTTAAGGACATACATGGGCTGAAAATGAAGGGATGTAAAAATAAAAGATATACCATGGAAATGGTAAGCAAAAAGGTTCAAAAATGATACCTAAGATACACTTACATCAGACAAAATAGACTTTAAATTAAAAACTGTCACGAGACAATGAAGGTCACCAGATAATGGTAAAAGTGTCAGTTCAACAAGCAGATATAAGAATTATGAATACATATGCACCCAACAACAAAACATCTAAGTAAAGCAAAGATTGACAGATCTGATGAAATAGATAGCAATATAATAGCAGAAGACTTCAATACCCCTGTTTCAATAATGTATACATCCTTTAGAAAGAAAGAATTATGCTAAATCTACTCTGCCTTTGTTATAAATGGAACAACAAAGCCTGGACTGCAACACATCTGTTTGCAGCATGGTTTGTTGAATATTTAAGCCCACAGTTGAGATCTATTGCTTAGGAAAAAGAATTCTTCTCAAAATATTACTGTTTATTGACAATGCACCTAGTTATCCAAGAGCTCTGGTGAAGATGTACAGGTGATTAATGTTTTCATTCTGCTAACACAACATCCATGCTGTAGCCCAAGGATCAAGAATTAATTTTTACTTTCAATATTATTATTTAAGAAATACATTTGATAAGGGTATAACTGCCAGAGATGGTGATTTCTCTGATGGATATGGGCAAAGTAAACGGAAATTTTTTTGGAATGTATTCATCATTCTAGATACCATTAAAAGCATTTATGATTTATGGAAAGAGGCAAAGAGGTAAAAATGTCAACGTTAACACAAGTATGGAAAAAGTTAAGTCCAATCTTCATGGCCATACAGCATGAGCAGGACCAGAGTTGACCCACTAAGTGGCTCTATACACACGAGAGAGCTGACTTGTGAACACATGGTGCAGAAGCAAGCCACCCAAGCTGAGTTCTTCCCAAATTGCCAAAGCATATGTTTGTGAACAAGTAATTGGTGAGGTTTTAAGCCACTAAGCTTTTTATGCCCAAATAGATACTAATATATAGAATACAAAGATAAAGAACTTTGTTTATGTACAAATAATTAGTAAATAATTATTTTCTCTATTTATTCAGAAAGCAGTGGTAGGAACAATAGGTAAGAAAACAAGGAGATATTCACTTATTCAATCATTCAAAATCTTTTATTGGGAACTCTTCTGACACAAGCAGTAGAAATACAAATAAGTTAAGTTTCCTTAAACCAAGTAATTTACATGCATATGCAGCTAAAATTCTTCAGTATATAATGACTTCTCTTTATCTTAGTGGGCTACTTGTATTTGAAACTACATAATGCTGTGTAACATAGTAGATATCTAATTTATATTTGTTTCCCCTGACAGACTAAGGCAAGCTAAGATTTATTGACTTTTTAAGGCTGTGATGATGATATATATACATATATGGATATATAATATTAATACTTATATAATTATATAATATATTAATATGATATAATTAATATAATGTATGAATATATAATATATTGTGTTAATATATTATATATTCATATATAATATATAATCAAGGCATATATAATCTCAGTATCAACTCTATGAGATAAGTATGCTTATTATGACCATTTAATGTATGATGAAGTCGATGATTAGAAGCAATAAGTTATATCTAATAAGCAATAAGTTATATCTAATAAGTGAAAAACTCAGGACTCTAGAGATCAAACTTTATGATACTACTCTACAAATTTTAGTTTTGGATAGTAAATTAAATTAAATTTAGAAGCATACTTCTAAATATAGAAGTATAATTAATTATGTATTACAGTTTTTAATAAATTTCAAAATACATTGGAGTGCCCTATATTTTAAAAACTTTCTAAATTATAATAAATATATATTTCATTTTCCAATTGCTTATCTATGCAGACTAATAAAAATCTGTAGTAGTAAAAGTAATAAAATATGTCAAAGGTGAGGTTAGAGTGTTTTTACATTACAGTATTAAAATAATAATTTCATTTCAACTTAATATGCATCATGTCCTCAAATACCCCTAGTAGTGTTTTTAAAATGTTAATTTTTAGAAATTATATACTACATTTTGATTTTTATATTCTTCTGAATTTAAGATAAATTTTCTCACTTTATGTCAAATAAGCACATCTTAATCTTAAATTATTAGATATGCTCAATTTTTTTGATAAATATTTTTCAAGTGACAGTATGGGAAGGAAAACATCTAATTTTTTTCTCAAGGGTAAGAGTTACATTCTGCCCCTGTTTATAATTACTTGTCAATCCAAATTTAAATAACAATCATTATTGTGAATAATGGAACCTTCATAAAAGAATCTCAAAATTATCCTGTTTTTACTGTTTTTCCCCCTTGATTTTAGGAACTATAGTAACTTAGGACACTGAAACAGAATATGCTAGTTTAACAAGCCACAACTATAGATGACTGAAAGAAAAAAACAACTTGCTAATGCTATAATTCTAAAAAGAACTTTGTTACAAGTGATTTATTTACTAGATTTACATTCTTTGACGTTGCAGAATGCAGTGATCTTTTAAAATGATTATATTCTAGTTTTTCTAAGGACAGCTAAATAACTGTACTTAATAATTAAATAACAGACTATTTTGTTATCAGCATTTCAATTTCAAAGCCAATATTCCCCCATTTATGTAAATAACCAAGCTCAATGTTAAGAAAAATTCTGCTGCAGTGAGACAGATAATGACTTCAAGTAAAGTATTTTTAATGATTCATGTGTAGTAACTCTCTCCAGTGAACATCAACTCCATTAAAAAAATCTGTATAATAAAAAGAACAATGTTTTATGAAAATATTTAAAGAGTAACTTTCCGAAAATAATACCTGTGAAAACATTTGAAATTACTCTCTATTTGAATTAGTAGTCTTAAAAAATGTAATGATATTAAAATGTGATGCAGCACACAATTACTAATCATTTCAATGTGTGGTGACTGGAATTCTGCATTTTAATATTATACATATGACATTTCTATAAATTCACATTAATTACATATTAATAACTGGCAATAACATAGTTCTTTATTCTTTAAAAATGTTCTTCTGTTTTAAAGCACATTAGAATCACTTGGGATACTTAAAAAAAATACAGTTATGTGCCATATACAGAAGTTTTGGTCAAGGATAAACAGTATATACAATGGTGGTGCTTCATTATAATGGAGATGAAAAATTCCTTTTCTGTATTTAGATATGTTTAGATACATAAATAGTTACCATTGCTACAATTGCCTACAGTATTCTGCACAGTAGCACACTGTACAGGTTTGTAGCCTAGAAGTAATAGGCTATACCTTATAGCCTAGGTGTACAGTAAGTTATACCATCTATGTTTCTATAAGGATACTCTATGCACGAAGACAAAATTGCCTAATGACACCTTTCTCATAATGTATCCCTGTTGTTAAGTTACGCATGACAATAGCTGTGATCAGACTGCCCTACAGATTACTTGAATCAAAATCTCCAAAGAAGTTGAACTAGATCACATTAACTTTATCCACCTTAATGACTGTATTGGTTTTGAGAGTATCTCTTTCATGGAAAATATTTTTAAACAATATTAAGGACTTTAAAATGAATAAATGTAGTTCATTTAAATAATGTAGTTTATTTAAATGCTAGCACTTCTATAATGAACACTTTCTCCATACATGTGATGGCATTGGATATAAAAATGTTCATATATTTATAAAAGGATTTAATGTCAAAAACACAATTTATTATTCAAGTTCCAAATTCTGGGTGAACAAGGTAGCTTCACACAGCTGTGATGACCAAATCAATGGTTTTAGACCAATGAACCAAAAGTTCATTATTAATAAAGAAATATATTTCTTACTAATAAATTAGTAACAAAAGAAATTATTACTGACTGCTTCTAAAACTATTGAGTTAAACAGGTTCATTAATAAGCATGATTTTTTTTGTTTGTTTATAAAATAAGGCTCTTTTGAATACTTCATAAATTTGAGCTAAAGGACCTACTACTGTCTGAAGTCATGTACTCTTCAGTATTTGCCTTGGTCTTTTCAAGGGGAAAAGACTTTCTTAACTTTCGTGGGAAAGTTAATTATCTTTACATGATCTCAGCAATTAATTGGTTAGAAAGTGCATATTATTCCTTATATCTTAAACTAAAATGAATTATATTTTATGAAATTTCCAATTGACAAAACTCTGAAATTTGTAGAAGAAAATAAAATACATTTAACCTTTGCGTGAGAAGGAATTTTCTCAGCACGATTACAAAGGCAACATAATCTATAGTTTTGCAGAAATATCTGCACCACGGCCCGTTGCTTCATTGTTCATTTCACTTGGGCAGAGACAATGCAGCATTGCAGTTAAGAGTCCAATATTTAGTCAGACTGTTCCCTCAGGTCCTGGTTGTGCCATTTACCCAGCTTGAGATCCATGATATATGTCTCAATTGATCATCTCTAATGTAAGAATAAATGTAAGAATATCTAATGTATTAATTAGAGTATTTACCTCTTAAGCAGCTCTGAGGTGGGAAAAGTCTCACTAGCAGACTTTAAGTGCTCTAAAACATTACCATTTTTATCTAACATCACTAAGATTCACTGCATTTATCCACAAAGATAACCTTCTGAATTATACTCGCAGCATTTCTGGATTTCAACTATTTATGGGGCCATCCTCTGAATAAATTCAAGATTCTGATTATATTCATTGTTTTCCTATATGAAACATTTCATATTCAATTTCATTTTTTGAAATGTAATATTGAAGTATTAATATTTTATTCATGGCCTTTCAAATATCTGCAAATATCACTTGATAGAGAATGAACTTATCCAAATGTTTTGTGGTAAATTAATATATTGTAGATTTCAACACTTGTCCTTTTGCATTGTGTTTAGATAATTAAGCAGTGAGATAGAACAGAGTGTGAATCGTGTGGCATTTATTTACACATGGTAGGTTATTATAGTCACGAGGCTGAAAGCCAAATGCTATCAAATGAGTGAAGTGTGAATTAGGCAGAGCATGCCTGGGCTGGCATGTCTAAGTGCATTATGAAATGTGACTTATAAAATCAAATTAACATATGTAGAAATACTTTAAAATAATGAGGTGAATTAATGTCAGCAAAACCCATAGCTAAGGATTTTGAAACTTGAATGCTGTTAATTAAGATACAAGTTCAGAATTCCTCCACACATTTGGATTTTTATTCATTTGTGTTTGTTGGAATTTATAACTTGTTTGGTTCTTATGCGTGATTCATTAACATAGATATTAACATAATAATGAGTCACATAGTCAAACAAATCTAATAGAAAGTTCACAGTATAGCTATGTTTATGGCTTTAGGTTGCATGATTTGTTTAATTTGTTTAATTTTTCTATACGCTTCTTTTGAAATTCTTATACCAGTACTCACCCTGAATCAATATTATTCCATTGTATACCAATCATTCCCAGATACAGTTACTAATAGTTCCAAATGCACTACTGTGCACTATTAGTACTACACATACTATTAGCACATATGTACTAATGCTATATGCATAATTTACAAAATTTTCTGTTCATTTATTCTTTTCTAGGATTTAAAAATGCCTTCAACCAGTCTAAATCCTCATTCAGTTTGAATCTTATATTATCATAAATAAAAATGAATACAAAGAAATTTAGACAATATACTCTGTTACTTTTTGCTTTTACATTTTTGTTAAGAAAAACAAATTATATTTCTCAAGTAAATTAACTCCATCCTTACATGATTTCAAAAGTAAAAATCACACGCACGAACACACAAACTTTTCTCATCTACCTTCATAGCATATACGAGTCAGATCGCTTCCCAGCACCTCCAGTTGTGGAGTTACCAAACACCCTTTACTCAGCTTCCCCTTACATTAACGTGCAATTTGCATTCCATCTCTCCCTCACCTTATTTGCCTGATTTTTTAAAAAGAAATTGCATACACCAAATGTGTGTGCACAGAACGCATAGTCATGTGCCCAACATCACAGTTCCATATAGAACAATTTCTTCACCTAAAAATTACTCCATGCGACTCTTTTATAGACAAACCCTCTCCCCAATCCTGGGAAACAGTTTTAAAATTCATCCATGTTTATGTTTGCATCAATAGTTTATTCATTTATTGAAGCATACATGTGGGCTGTTCCCCATTTTTTGCTGATTATCAATAAACTGCTATAAATATTTGCATAAAGTCTTTGTGTGAACATATGTGTACTTTTCTCTAGGATAGATACATGTGAGCAGCATAATTGGGTCACTGTAGGTACTCATATATATTTGACTTTATAGGAAACTGCCAAATTGTTTTCCAAAGCATTTTACATTTCCAGCAGCAATACATGAGAGTAACATTTGCTCTGAATTTTCCTCAGTACTTGGTATTGCCAGTTTTGTCTCATTTTAGACATTCTAACAGGTGTATAGTAGTATCTCATTATGATTTAAAGCTGTATTTTTGTAATAATTATATTGAATATACTTTCATAAACTTATTTACCATGTGTATACATATTTTTAGTGAAGTTTCTGTCCAGATCTGTGGCTATTTTTATTTTTTTATGCCTATTGTTGAGTTCTGAGAATTCTTCATATTTTCTGCATGCAAGTTCTTTATCATAAATGGATTGAACAGATATTTTTATCTCAGTCTGTCACTTGCCTTTTCATTTTCTTAACATTGTCTTTCAAACAAATTTTTTTTCCACTTTCATAAAATCCAATGTATAGATTTTTTTCAGTGGATCATGCTTTTGGAATTGTTTCTTCACTTTTTGGTTAGAATGTTTAATAAATGTGTCAATATAAAACTGATTCTGATATTCACTTTATATCTTGTGAGTGTATTTTGTTCTTGCCTTTCATATATCTCATTATGTTTGTTATTGTTTTTGAAAACTGAATGCTACATATCTTGTGCAGAACTATAATACTGAATTAAATAGTTTTGATTCCTGGGAATGGGCATGCCCTTTGTTCTGCAGGCCTTTGGCTTGGGCATTTAAATTAATCTAGTTAGAAATCGTGTAGTTTTGATTTTGTAGTTATGGTAAACATTATTGTTCTTCATGCTTCAATGTACTATAGAAATAACTTGTATTTAGGGTAGAAGTTGGTATAGGAGAGCAATTTCTGTTTGATTCTCAGTTTTAGATCTTTTCTTTGTTCTGTGACTCAGAGAATTCTGTCTGTGTGCTCCTATTCCTCCCCTTTCCCTCTCTCAGGAATATTCTGCTGTTACTTGTTACTCAAAGCTTTATAGCTTGGTATGGAAACGGTGACGGTGGTGAGAGCACAGCCTTGGGCGCTTTGAGTAAACCTCAGTCTTAGGTATGCAACTTGTTCGATTGTCAAGAGCTATGACCTTTTATATTCAACTCCCCTGATCGTGGGGCTCCACACATCATCCTGACCCCTCTAAGGAGCAAGCTTTTATTATTCCCGTGGTGTTCCCATCTCCCTAGCTATAATGAGTTTTCATTAACATCCTAGAGTCAAGAATGCTTACTGCCTCCGTTCTTTTGCAAGGCTATTATTCCCCATTGAAGACAAGAGAAATAGATCTCGATCCAGGTGAAGTGTTTTGCTGCTGCCACAGGCACAATTGCTGTTAGAAAGTCTAGATCAACATCGTGGACACTTCTTAGGGCTTTCTTCCATTCTGTTCTCTGATCACCCAGTGGGCTTCCTAGGCAAAGCCTGGTCTATAACACACCAAATGTCCACTCTTCTGGTGGACTCTTAGCAACTTTGGTGAGATTCTGTCTACTCCAGGTGAATGCCTGCTCTCAGATCCTTTCTTCCTGCAGGTATAGCTTCTCTTCAGATTTTGGGCCATTTGGTGCCTCTACAATCCTAGGTCTCCAATAGGCTCGAAAAACCTTGTGAATTTAAAATTAGTCCACATCTATTGGTAAAGACAGACATGCGTAGGTCTGTCAACCCTCCCCCTCCCCCGTATGAGAATGGGCCCTGGGCCTGGGACATTTTCTAACTGGGAGATGAGCCCTCACAGTCTGTGCTGGGTTTATTGTCTTATATGGGAATATCTTTCCATGTTTCAGACTCAGTGTGTTCTCTCCTTTGTTCTGCTACACTGCAAGCTCAGTGGTTCTCAAGCACGCTCCCAGCTGTCTATATTTCAGACCTCAGAGGTGTGAAGTTGGGGTCCCTCCACTGCAGCAGGAAGTGAGATGATGGAGTTATTTGATCCTTGATTCTGGGGAAGGGAACCTCCCGCCTTAAGGGTCCAATCCAATGCAAGGGGCTGAATCTTATGCACATTCTCTATCTCCTCTTGCTGTAAGTAACTGGTGTACCCCTCGTGCATGTTTTCTGTTCTCCAGTCATGCACTGGAATCTTCCCTGGTTGGCAGTTATCTGCCTTTGAACCCTGACAGCACTCATGTAATATTCTATCCAGCAGCATGGCCTGATCACCCAGTGAACAATGAAACCATATCTTTTTCATTGTAAGCTGGGAACAACACTCTTTCCAGGTTTTTATATCCTAGGGGCAGAATACTGAAATTCTGGTATGGTATTAATGATACACATTTTTTCTAAAATGTAGTAAATTGAGGTTTTCTTTATCATAAAATTGTGATCATTCTTTAAAATTTTTTATATTATGTCAATTAATATGAAACTGGGCTTATGATTTGAAAAGGCATTGACTTGTACAGATTTTTACTTTCCAATGGAATCATCATTTTGGATGGTTTTTTCAAATATAAAATTTTAAGTGTAATATTATGGAGTCAAGCCAAGTTGTCTTAACTATATAAATAAGTTAAACTGTGTGGAAGTTTTTCACCAATACAATAATGACTACACATTTTCCAGCCACAATAAGTTAAACAGAAAGATGTGATTCCGTTTGTAAATATCTTTGATATTATTCTTCATGTAGTTCCCTAGATACAGCAAAGATTAAAGGAAAACTATCATCACTCTTTCCTCTGAATCTCTATTCTGAAACATTAATATCTTCTTCAATGTCCAGGGCATTTCTTAGCACCTGTGTGCTAAGTCATTCTAAGTGATTTAATTGATGGTGCTGTCACAGGCAGAATAATTTGCCCAAATATGACACTGTAGATCTAAGTAATGCTGGTGGGGCAGGCTGGAGCACAGCAGAAATTCACATTGAATGAGGGGCTCCTGAAGCTGCTATATGCAGAACATTTATTTTGACTTTATAAAATAGCATAGCAGAAGAAAGAGGACCATAATCAATGAGGAAATTAAAGCATGAAGAAAAGTGGTGCTTTGAGTTGGACGAATGGTATAAAACCAAGTCGTAAAGTGGAAAATGAGTCATAAATGCATAATCCAGGAGAAATGATACCTAAAGATAGAAGTAGTGTGAAGAAAAATAGGTAGTGGCTCCATGTTAGAGCTGTTTTTCCCATCTGCGTCTGCTCTCTTTTGGTGTCAATTACACGTGACAAAGTTGAGACTAATTGTTTACAATGAAAAGCACCAAAATAGACACGCAAGCTGGAAGATGGCCGATCTCTCTTTAACTCAGTTAACTTTAAGTAAGAAATAAGATGAGATGAATTAAGATTGATCTTGATATTTTATTTTGATCATTAACTTTATGAAGTACTTTTTCTGAATTCGGAATGTAATTATGCGGCTATGCATTCACATCTTTGTCTAATATTACTAATTGATTTTTAAAACTATCTTTGGGATTTTGGAGACCTATTATTTGGAAATATTAAATAAGAATTCATCTACATTTTGCTAATCCAACAGTAATTTTGCTCTGCATTGAAATAAGTTATACTTTTGCTATTCAGCCAAAAGTTAAATGCTAAAAGGACACCTCTTAATTATTTGGGGAGCACTAAAATAGTGAAATAAAAAATTTCCAAATTTGACCCATAGCTTCTGTTATGATATAAGTGAATGTTCAGTACTCAATATTGATTCAGAATTACTAGTCAAGTATAGAGTTTGCCTATTCATTTTTGTACATTCCTAAAATTTCTAAAAAAAGTGTAGCACAAAAATACCCCATATAGTTGTCTATATTTTGCAAAATTGAGGTAGGAAAACAAGGGTAATCAATAGTCAGGGATAGGGGTAGCAAATTTATATTAAAACATGAATGATCTATGCCATTAAACCACTATATAATGAATTGGCTTTGATAGAATTCAGAAAGCTATGTATACCAATGTGGGAATAATTCATATTTTAATATTGATGGCAAATATTTTGCAGTAAAAGATGTATGAAGAAAGGGAAGAGCCTATTAAAGATGTATGTAAAAAAAAAGTTGATGACATTTGGAAAATGGCATGTCTACTATGATTTTCTTAGAAAGCTTTTCTTTTCAAATTTTAAAATTAGAATGAGAAAATCAGATTATAAGAAAACCTATTACTTTCTGACACACTGTTTTAAATTGTTCTGATGGCTTTAAAAAGGGAGAACTATGTTAGACATATATAGCAGTTTAAATAATAAATGAGAGAACCAAAAGAACATGTACAATAAAGGATTGAAAAACCAACATAAATTATAAATTACCTCTCTGGACATTATTGAGAAAACATCCCTTCAGGGTTAGTGGCTATACTAGCTCAAATAATATACAAAGAATAATTACAATATGTCTTATTTTTCTGCATACATTATTTAATGAGTTTAGTTCTTGTGAGCATCAAAACATGTATTCCTTAAAAGATGACTAGTTTCTGAGGACATAGTGAAAAGGTCTCAATGGTAAAGTGCAGGAGTCTTCAAATTTTATGTAAGCCTTCTCCCTATATCATATGCCTCCTTATTTTTCTGCAACACCAACATTCTAAGAGTTGAAAATTTATATTTGTTTCTTCATTGTTAATTTTGGAATTATTTTACACTCAATTTATCAAAGGAACCTAAATGCATTATACATGTTGATGAGCAAATATGAAGTTAAAAAAGTAAATATTACATGATGATAAAATTTTTAATGACATAGATGAGGTTCTTAATTTTATATTAAAATACATTTAAATAAAAAAGGCAATTATAGGCATTTTCTGTTTTTTTTTTTTAGTTTTTTAAAACTTAAAAATGTCACTCAATATTTTGAATTCCTTCTGAGTAATATGGTAAGAAACACGTAGTGATCTATCATCAAAATTATTTATAACAATTTTACCTAACAACTCAATGAAACTCCTTTAATTTTGTTGATATAAAAATATAATGATAATAACAATAAAAATGAAAAATAAATCGCCTCATCAGCTAATGGAGTTGTTACCTAATCATTAGAATCATTCATTTTCTCAGTACTTGCAATTTCTCACTCTGTTAGGTGTCCTGGACTATTTGTTTTTGTTAATGTGTTTATGGTTTTTAACAGCTGTATTGAGATATAACTTACAGCAAAATTCACCCATTTATTGTACAATTCAATGGTTGTTAGTATATTTACAGAATTGAGCAATCTTTGTCATGATCTAATTTCAGAAAAAAGAAATCATGTGCCCATTAGCAGATCATTCTAGCACAAAGCAGCATAACAAAATTGAGTTTGGGTGAAACAAAACGATTTATATAGGGAGGAAGAAGACATTGACTTTCATCCAGGCCCTTCTCGGGCAGATACTTTTGAGACTTTAACATACATGGAAGTTGAAGATCTGCGAAAGGATTTCCTTTAAAATCGCTATGCTCTGGTACTTTGGGGAAAGTTTGTACACAACTAGGAGAATGTTTACACAAAAAGATTCCATGAGATTCCATGATAGACAAGGTATTACTTATCTTTTGAAACTTATTCATCTACTGGGGAATAGATAACAAAGTCAGCAAGTAAAATTCCAATAGGAAAATTTATAGTTAGAAACCCATAAATTATAATAAACATAGTTTTGTTGTGGACATATAAACCAATAGTTTGAATTTTTTGTTAAAATTATTTTGAAATACTGTCAATGAAATCATGCCTGTTTAGTTTGACAGTTGGGGTTGATGATAATATTTTCCTGAAATATCTTGCTATCAGTAGATAAATGTTTCAGGTTTATGCATTACAGACATTTTTTAAGGTATTTCAACCTGCTATAAAGTTTTATAATACTGTTGGGTTGGCACCCTAGCAGTCACTGAAGTACTTGATACTGTGACTTAATATCCATATTCATCCTCATGCTGAAGGCAACTTATAGATTGTGAGTGAACCTATCAGGGCCACTGTGGTTTGCAGAATTGTAACTAATTATTTTAATGCCTTAGATGAAAATTTTTCTAGTATTTGTTAGTTACCAAATGTATTCTACAACCTGATAATGAGACATAACTGCAATTTAAAGCAATTTCCAGATTGAATAGTTGAGATCAGAAGTACCTAACTTGCTATAGTTTCTTCACCAAAGTAAATAGCAAAGCCAAGCCAATAACTTAAGTTTTCTGGCACCCATCAAAAAAATTTCCATCACTATATTCAAAGTAAGTATTTATATCCAGATTTCAAAGAAGCAAATAAATCTATAACTAGAAAATAGGAATTGAATCTATTGCAAATCCTTAAATTTGAATACTTCATAAGTAACACTGATTGTGTTTCATTGATTTATTTACTAAACATAGCATGTTATTATGACTAAGAAAAAGAACTTGAGTCTTTTTTTACTTGTTTATATTTTGAGCAAGGCTGATAAATTTCTACATTGCAATGGAGCTGAATTATAAACAGGTTTTTTTTTAAAAAAAAGAAAATTTACTTAACTTCTCTTTTCTCTCTTCCCTTTCTCTTTTTCAAAACATTTTATTAATATTCTTTCCTGTTTGCACAACTAATACAACTCAAGCTTATATAAAAAAAAGCCAAGCAATTATTTAAATTTACAAATCCAAAATTTCCATTGAGAAGTTCTGATGAATTTAAAGACACCTATATTGTCTTATAATATTTATGTTAATTCATTATTTATGCTGATTCATGCATAGTTCCTCAATGTTGGAAACAGAATTTCAGATAAAGCATGTAGATTAACAACTTGTTTGTTTAATAAAACACATTTTCAAAAAAGGCTATCTATGTAATTCATCCATTTATTTATAACCATCTCTTTTTAAAAATGAGTTATACATGTACAGATTTCATTAGTATTTAATAAGTTATCATTTCTTCAAAAGAGTTTTTATTATAAAATTTAATAAACACAAATATTTGATAATATGTGAAATATAACAAACTATATAAATATACCCAAATAGGTGAAATAAGGTATTATAACATTCTAAAGACTAAAGTTTATTAAATATATTTGCTTAAAAATTGAAAATATAAGAGATTCAGTCAAACTTTAATTATTACAAGTCTATAACATAATAACCAGACTGTCGGGATATGCTATTTTACTGTTCAGAGGATCCATTTACTATCAAGATGCATTAAATTAGATTTTAAATTCTAGACCAGTCTCTTAAACCTAACTCTGTTAAAAAGAAATTAAAAGTGGAAAATGAGGCTATTTTACTACTTGCATTAGTAAAATCAAGGAAAATCTAAAAGAAAATGGAAGATGGAAACTAATTATGTTATTACATAGCATACATTGTTGTAAACCCCCCCTAAAGTAATTTTAAACATTATTTTACCATCATCTAAAAGACATCAATTGTAAAATATTTGTAACAAATTTTAAGATGTTATGAAAACATTTTTTAAAAAGCCTAAGGTATATATTAAGCCTATTTATCAGTGTAAGATACTGGTGTTTCTGTATATTATTTTTCAGAGCTAAGAAAACCCTAAACAAATTTCAAATTATTTGTTTATATTCTTATGTGTAGTATGCTTTTAATAAACACTCTTTAGTAATCTCCAACAATTAACAATAAGGGTTAGAAATCACAAAATGTATACAGTTCCTGATTAAAATTGCATCTTAAAATGTTTGAAATTTAGACTTGCTGGAGCTCTCATAAACCTTATTGAAAATAATTTGACTTTCATAATTTAAAATTAATGTGTCATAATTTATCTTTTGGAAAAGAAATCTCTTAAACGTGAGCAATTTTAACAAAAGACCCTTTCCATGGAAAAGTTTATTTATCTAGGAAATAAAAGAACATTGGATCCATTTGCAGATAGCTTACTTTTATCCTACTTTTATCATTACCTAAAAATGGAAAACATAAGAAATTTGTTCAGAACACTTATGCATATGGAAATTATTTTTGGCAAAGGTGCGATTTAAAACTCTATTTTCACCTTGCTGCTGATTGTACAAAAGCATATATACTCATATAATGGCAGTTTTATGTGTAACACAAAACCGATGACAATTGTAGAATTGAAAAAACTATATTCTTATTTTTGATGGTATTTTCTATCTCCAAGAACCAGTGTTTTTTCTGCACTTTGCTGATGGGAAATCTCTTGAGATTAAATACTTAAAGTCTAGTGTGTGATTGTGACACATTCTGCTTTACAAGATCATCTGTCTAATAAGATAGCAAACTGCAAAGAATTGAGAAATTGATTTTGCCAAGTTTTAAACTAATGAAAAACAATCTGGTTTCAATCACACTGGAAGGTGAGAGATAGAGCTGCTTATTAAGACCAAGAAACTTGGAAGTGAAGCACCTTTCTGTCTTTAGAGATAAGATGTAACAGAAGAGATTGGTCTCTAAGAAAAACAAAAACAAAAGAAAATAATGCAAAACATATCAACAGGAAAGACATTGTTATGTCAAATGTGTATTTTACAATTTGCCAATATGTCAACATAAGGAAATCACATCAGAAGCATCATATTATGTTTACTTTCTAGCTCAGCAAAACCAAAGACAATAGATTTTTTTGCATCTTTCTTTGATAAGCAAGGTGGAATTTCTGGATACCTAAAACTTTCCCTTTTATAAATGTTTACTTTTCTCCATCTTTCTTTCTCTTTCTCTTTAGTGAAGGATACAGAAGCCTTGACATATCAAAACCTGATCAGCGAATATGTCTTAATGATAAACACTAGATTTTTGTTTTTCCTGGGTGGAAGAAAGGAAGCCACTCCCTCCCAATGACTCTGTCTGTTTCTCCTAAGGAAACATATTTTCCCTTTTTTAATGATTCAACCTAAGAAATTTTAAACTCCTTTACTTACTCCGCCTACATACAAAAAGACTGTTAGTCACTAGTAATGCCAAAGTAAGTGGCATTACTATATAGCTAGAAAATTAGAGTTCACAGCATGCAAATTTTGAGACAAGTTCTTTGTCATTTTGTGAAAACTCAATGCATTTGGACTTCTTCAGACCCTTCACTATAGACTACTGGCCTAAATAGGAAAGGACTCTGCTAGCTAAATTTCCTTAACCTGAGTATATACTGTTATTACAGCAGAGGTTGAATTTAACTGCCTTTCAAATCTTTTTTACAAAGAATGATTTCATTCTCTTTTTCTAATTTGTTAGTTAAATTTTTAAAAAGGCTCATGTCTCCCTACAAAAAGAGATTGGAAGGAAGTTACCGTATCGTTAGGTAGATAGCTAGAATCTCTGGCTCTTCCAGGGGTAAGAGTGCCCTGCCTTGGTGCTGCCTCAAGCAATTGCCCCACTACATTTTTGTGTTGCCACACCCTTAATCCTATCCCAAACATCTGCTACACCTGGGAAAGGAGGGCATGCTTTACCAATCTGGGAATTCCCCAAATTAGACATAATAGAATTTGGAGGGTGACTAGAGTAACCTAAGGCTAATTTTTATGTCATTAGCTTAAATCTATATTGTGGTGACCCCTCTCACATAGGGCTTTTAAAGAAGGACCTCGAAAATGCAGAAACAACTTTGAGAACACCTGTTAATCATTTGGTAACATCCCACACTTCACAAAAAGCCTTTCCTCAGAGTAAGCCCATAAAAGGAAACAACTCAAGAATTTCCACAGTGAGAGTCAGTCAGTAAGTCAGTGAGTCAATCGGTCTCTCTACACTCTCAGAGACAGTCCTATTTCATCTTATAATAAAAAGCTTCTCATGTGAAACTTCTTCCTGCTTGTGGTCACTCGGTAGCACCAGCCCTGCTTGTGATTTTTTTTTTTTTTTTCCAAGCAAGGAGCCAAAAAACTAGGATAACAGTCTGCAAAGAGGCTGGGACACTTTGGTATGTCTGGTCATTCTTTGGCATACTGAGAACTGAGAGCTGACCCCCTGATGGAATCTCTTTAATAGTGCATTGTCTAGTGCTTTTGAAACCAAGAATTCTGTGTATATATAGGCATGGAAATTATCACTTTAAAAAGGAGAAAATATAAGTGCTTCAGTGATATACATAGTAAGTTTTTGTTTGTTTGTTTTTAAAACCTTAAGGCTCAATGAAAGGTACAAAAAGGAGTCCCTGTTGGGTAGGTATTGGGTTTAATTTCCTTAGATCAAATCAAGGTTAGCTCTTGCAACAGTTTTCACTGATAAACCAACAATTTACTAATCTTGGATAGGAAGCATCAGGAGCATAATATGGACAATAATATAGACACAGATTTGCTGTCCAAAAGAAGTTTAATATCTCACTTATTTATTTTTATTGAGTGTGATTATCTGTGTTAGAAAGTTTAATTTGTCAGCACAAATTGAAAACAAAATTAAGAAAAGAATACTATTATTATTACAAATTATATGAAAGCCTTTCCAAGGAAGAGTGTCCATAGGCCATTAAACTTCTCATTATTGTAATGAATCTGTTGCTATTTCTTAAAGACTGAAATATAGGCCGCGTTTAGTTTGATGTTTTCTTCAATATATTCCTAAACAGCAAAATCAATTAAGAAAAGAAAGTTTTGCTGATGTCATTAGAGTACAAAATCAAATGTAATCAAGCAATTCTTTTAGCATTAATTGCTCCTTTTTTATTTTTATTCCTCCTAAAGATGAAAAACGTGGAAGTACTGAGACCAGAATATGTCCAATAAATAATATTATTCAAATTGAAGTAGAATTTTGAGGATTTTTAAAATCATTAATTCGAATTTTATTTTATAAAATACATCTTATGTTTTATTAAAGCTTTAACTAAAAGAGAAAAAAATAACTACACAGAAAACATATGCCATTAAAGGAAGGCTAACACTTCATTACATGTTGTGACATCATTTTTGTGCAGAAATCACAATAAAATTTATTTGCACGTACTTTGTACTTTTTATAAATATATCATTGATTTGGAAGATTATTGCTCTACATTGGTATTTGTTTATTAGCTTATTTTGATACAAGCCTAGCCACTTGCATTAAATCATGCAAACAACTAACTTCTATATGTGACACAATGAATTACATACTAGCTAGGATAAGTATGTATGTTCTTCAGAAGTAATAGTTTCAAAATAACAACTAAACTTCAGACATAGGCAATTTGGGGTTGATTTTGAGAGACTGCTTCTTGTAAAATTTGATAATAATACAGAATGAGAGAAGTGGTTAGGTTTGTTATTAATGTCAAAGAAAATCGCATACTTCGCTATAATCTCTGATAGTGATTGAACCATTACAATTAAAGTGGATTATTTGTTTTCCTGATAAGCATAAAAAATAGTTATCATTTGAAATGATTGTCTGTACTTACTAAGAACCTTTTATACCAATGTGCCATCATTACAAAATACAGAAATGATTTGGTTGCCGATATTTCAACATTTATTCCTAACTACTGATATAAGCATATTTTACTTAGTAGCTTCACTTTTATTGCTGATTTGCTTTATAAATAATTTAAATTTATATTTGTAAATATACTAGTAAGTAATATAAAACATAAATATTAATAAAATAAAACAAAATGTATATTTTGTCTTGGTCATTAATATTAACAGAAAAAATAAATTAATATAGTATTTGAGACTTTCAATTTATTTTGAAAATAGGATTCTACTACCTACAAATTCTGAAAGTCATTGTGTCACTGTTTTCAGAGTTACTAATGCAGAGTATAGTCCATTGCAATACAACCAGAATTAACTAATCTTTTCACATTACAATCACAAGTATATTATAGAACTATAATTTGGCTTTGGCTAGTCACCTTTCTAATACAATTAGTTTTATGTGATTTTTTTTTTCCCTTTCTTTCTTTTTGGATGGAAATAACCAACTCAGTGTATGTAGATCAAAAGGTTTTAGCATTTTTCTTATTATAAAACTATTATATAGGATGATTGTAGAACTTTTTGAAAATACATCTATAATTCTATCACCTATCGTTTTTCTTTGTATGTATAGGTGAATATAATACATTTATTTCAGTCTTCACTATAGCCCTTTTATTTGATTAATGATATGTAGTTAATAAGCATATTTACATCTTATTGAATATGGTTTTAAAAGTATTTAGTTTGAATACTAATACAATTTAATTATATGCACTTTATTTAAAAATACCTTCTTTGAGACATTTTAGGTTCATATTTTCTATGATATTCCAAAACAATATGATGAACACAGGGAAGTGTTTGAGCACAGGTATGATTATTTCTTCTTAAGGATAGAAGTTTAGTAGCAGAATCATGAGAGGAAGACAATGAAGTATTTAAATGTTACAAGTACATATTTCTATTCATATTACATTTAAATGTTTCATTTTTCTTATTGATGTATTCATTGCTTTATAAATAAAAACTGTTAATCACTTACGGTCCTATAAAATAATTTTTTCTTTTTTTTGGATGCCCCTTTGAAAAGGAACATTTTCCAATTATGTAGTTTACAATGTTACTAACAGCATATAGAATCCTTACCAATCTTTTGATTTAATTGTATAATGTACCACCTAATTGAATTTATTGTTAGTAGCTTCTAAATGATAATACGCTGTCAATGGTATCCTTGTTTTGTTCTTCACTTTAATGGAAATGCCTTTAGTATTTGATTATTCTATTGATGTTCAGTGTTGGTGTAAGGCATCTAATTATTACTACATTAAGGATATAGGAATTTTTTATCCTAGTCAGAGTTTAGTGATGAATTTTACTAGTATATTGTTTTTATTATGCAAATGAATTTTACAAAATACATTTCTACATCTATTGAAATATTTGTCACCTTCCTCCTTTAATTTAATAATGCCCTTAGTACATTTTAAGTAATCAACAATTCTTTTCCTGAAATCAAAACTACTCAGGCATGTTTTACAACGTTTTAAATAGCCTAATAAATTTAAATTTCTTTTAGTAAGTTTTTTAAAGTATATATTACTTGTTTCCTCTGTGCTGATCTCTCACCCTAGAATACAATTCATGCATCTGTTATCTCGTCATTGTTTTCTTATCTTCTTTTACATGGTATAACTCCCTGCCCTTTTCTTTACATCCTGGGAGCACCTCTCCTTTGCCTTTCTCCTCACTGATACTAGTTTCAGAGAAGTGTTTCTGATCTAAAACATCTCGATGTGGCTCTCAGTTCTATTTGAGTTCTAGCTCTATCTTATCTGTTTTTATTTTCCTTTCATGTTATGATATTATGAGCTGAGCTACTTTCCTCATGACCTTCCACTCTGTTTCACAAAACGCATGCCTACTTGGCATATGAAACAACTACTTGACTTGCATCTAGTAAGCAATCACAATTTTTTTTAAAAAATGAATTAAACAATATAGTAGTATATAATTTTAAAAATGTGCTTTTCTGATCATTCAGGTGTTCTTCCTTCTCTTTGATGTCTCAGGATATTTTTATGACTTTCAATGTGTTTTGTTGTTCTCTCCTAACTTATCATTGACTAAGATGAAATATTTCCAGACTAGAGTGATAAGAGACTTGATCAATCAACCACAAACTTTCCATGTATAGGTAAATTTCCTTCTTAAAGTTAATACTGGATTTCAGTGTCCCGTGACTAGCTCTCAAAACATTCAAAATCCCTAATTATTAACAATTTTAGACATAGTACCAATCTGCTCTGCTAGATAAGATTTTCTTGTAACCAAATAGAATGACTCCTAACGTTTTTAATAAATGAGATATGAAAAATGCTAAGTATCAATATGTAAGTAAAGCTGTTCAAATTTTCTACTGCCTCTGCACATTTACTGTGGGAAAACTGCAATTTTGTCAGGCATTTCTTCATCCTACTCAGTTTTGGTTTTGTTCTTTTCTAGGGATTTTATTATTTTCCTTGAGATTATTAGAGAAGAGTAGCATGATGGGGAAATCCAGTAATACTTCACATAGTATTTTGTAAGTACTAGTGTAAGACTATATTCACTCAGTTTTCTTCATGTTATATAGTTCATGTGTCTCTATCTTAAGTATATTATTTCTTCTGCTACATAGTACAGTGAGTTTTTCCTTATTCACATGAGGATTACCATAAATTTAACCCTAAGGATATTTTTTTCAATCCAGCTTCATCTGCTTTAGAGGGCTGTGTTCCACCTAGATTCCAATATAATGTTCTCCACCAACCTTCACTATAGGTATAAATATTTTTTTTTTTAATTAGAGAAAAATTGGAAAAGGTTATATTAGTCCTACTAATTCAAAACCCAGGAACTCTTTTCCTTAGTAACTCAACTCCCTTAAATAATTGCCAGTATATTTTTTCTGTAGGATAATGATTGCAATTTATGAAACCCACCCTTTACAAATTAATAAAGGGGTACAAAGCAAGAACTGTGGTAAGGGCCTAAACCCTGCAAAGGCATAGGCCTAGTTAAAAATAATAATAATAACCAGCCATTGTTCCCTAGTTTGCTTTCCTGTAATTGCTACTCAGGAGTCACAAAACTGATGGCCATAAAGATTCTTAACTTTCTCAATAGATAACACCACCCTTGTGAAACCTAAGACTAGTTTTGGAGATATCTTCCAGGTCCTGCATTCCAGTGGACCGGCTGACCGATCCAGACCAGTGGCTTACACCAAGGAACTGATTGAAAATGATATTGCGATCCTCTTCCAGGAATTGACTCCGTGCAAGAAAACAATTTCTACACCCCTATGATTTCACCCTGAGCCTAGCCAATTAGCAGATCCAATTGCCTAGCCCTTTGCGCACCATACTATCTTTAAAAACACTTCCTCTCAAATTCTCAGGGAGATGCATTTGAGAAATTCCTCCCATCTCCTCACTTGGCACTCTTTCTCCACTGCAGCCCCAGCCATCTCAGTGCATTGGCTCTTCTCTGTGCAGCATGTTAATACGACATGGTTAGACTGTAACATTTGTATGTGTCAGCATGTTTAAAAATCTCCTTAACAGCTTCAGGATATTTTCTCAAAGAATAACCAGTAAATGTTTCATTAGCAGGGAAATTTAAGATACTACCTGAATCAGAGACCCCAAATTCTGGTACGGGACCATGTTATTGAAACTGAGGGTAAAGTTCAGGGGAATTTAAGTTAGTGAGGCTGAATATTATAACATCAGGTAGAAGTGGTAAATACTTCCTATTGTCCTTTGAAATAGGTTGAATACTATGAGATTTCTAACATGCAATAATACAAGTGTTTAAATTTCTTATGATGGTATATAACTGGTGATATAGCAATAATTATGAAATCAAATCATTCTTTGCAACTAGTTTAAA
>CAUYRT010067473.1:0-26683 GCA_963574885.1 Lepilemur ruficaudatus | reverse complement strand
GTGCCCACCCCTGCACTCCAGCCTGAGTGACAGAGTGAGCCCTCATCTTTAAGAAAGAAAGAAAGGAAGGAAGGAAGGAAGGAAGGAAGGAAGGAAGGAAGGAAGAAAGAAAGAAAGAAAGAAAGAAAGAAAGAAAGAAAGTCCCAAAACAATAGATGCTGGCATGGAGGCAGAGAAAAAAATACTTACTGACTGTTGGTGGGATTTCAAGCTAGTGCAAGCTCTATGGAAAACAGTATGGAGATTCTTCTAAGTACTAAAAGTAGGCCTACCATTAGATCCAGCACTCCCACTACTGGGTATTTACCCAAAGGAAAAAAAGTCATTTTATCAAAAAGACACCTACACTCGAAAGTTTATTGCAGCATAATTCACAATTGCAAACATGTGGAATCAACCCAAGTGCCCATCAATTCATGAGTGTATTAATAAAATATGTTATATGTACACCATGGAGTACTCCTCAGCCATAAAAAGTGAATGAATGTCTTTTGCAACAATCTAGATGGAACTAGAGACCATCCTCCTAAGCAAAGTATCACAAGAATGGAAAAACAAATATCACATGTACTCACTATTAAATTGGAACTAACCAGTCAGCACCCATGTGCACAGATAGAAGTAAAACTCAATGGAAATCATGCAGGTGGGAGGGGCAGGAGGGGATCACATTTATGGAGATGGCTGAAATCATACCTAATGGGTACAATGTACACTATCTGAGTGATGGGCACACTTATAACTTCAACTGAAGCAGAACAAAAGCAATCCATATAAGCAAAACATTTTTACCCCTGTAATATTCTGAAATAAAAAAAGTGCCACATAAAAACAGAAAGAAAAAATGTTACTAGTTGAATTATAAGGCAAAACTTTCTTTTCACTCAGAATTATTTTATCCCTATTAAATAAACTCTTTTAGACATAACTAATTCAAACACAACTTTTGAATCGTATGTCATTCTTATATATACACAAAAATAAAAAATAAGCAAAATAATTTGATCAAGCAAATTTACATTTGGAAGCTGACTTTTTAAAACCACTTTTCAATGAAAATTTACTGATGTGTATGTGTATGTGTTTTCCATTCACGGTTTCTCTCATTGCCATCAAGATGATTGACAATATAGGCTTTCTTAAAATAATGATCATTATTATCCCTGGGATAGTCTTTCAAGTTCGTGAAACCATTCAGCAAATTTTTATCTTGGTACATTCTTGATTTTACCCAGAGGCATTAAAGAAAGGTTTTTAATACAACAATCAGGATTCATTTAAAGGCCCATTAATTTAAATGGCCATTAATTAACTACTTAAACTGCCATTGGGTAGTGATTCCACAAAGGAGAAAACACATTTGCACATGCTCAAGCAGTGGTAACTATAATACAATGGCTTTCACCCCGACAGCAATTGTAAGATGCCATTGACTATAAAATAAATCACATTTCAGGATGGTTACAAGAAGATACTGTCATAGAGTTAATGAAACAGAGTTATATCTAGCATTCTGCAGAACTAGTGATGGATGGAATACAATTTGTTAAGGACTTTATGGAAATATTTTGATTGGTCAGTCAATTGTATACTGAAATCTTCTGGCTTGGATTTAATGATTAATGAGTTAAATTTAAAAAATATGAAATAAAACATTTCAAAAATGGAAGAAGAGATGGCTGGATACTTTTGATATCTAAGGATAGCAAAGGCATTTCTAAGTATAATACAAAGGGCAGAAACCACAAAGGAAAAGATTGTTAGCATTTACCATATGAATATTAGAGATTTGCATTACAAAAAAGTACATAAAATTTTAAATGTTTGCAATATATATGCCAAATATGCTTGTATTCAAGGGTGCTTATAAATAAAAAAATGTATATACACAAATGGAAAACTGGAAAAGGAAAAAAAATGGACAAGTTATAAAAAAAGAAATAGAAAGGACAATGTGAGAACAGTCTCTACTAGTAATAAATTTTAAATAATGAGATACTACTTATACCACTTCTCTTCACCTAACAAAAAACTGGTAAATTAAAAATATAAACTAAAATAGTCAGTGTTTTAGAAGGGAAATTGGTTTCTTATGCCATTGGAGGGTGTGAAAATTTTTAAAACTTTTCTGAAGAACAGGTCAACAATATCTATACATCTATCTATCTACACACACATATATATTCATATTTAGCTCACAAAATAAGCATGGGATTTGTCAAAATACTTTGCTTCTAAAAATTATCCTAATGAAATAATAAAGGATATGATAGAAAATTGTGTAAAGATATGTTTGTTCATTATAAAGCCCAAAACTGGAAACAACTTGAATGTCCAACTACAGGGGAATGATTAAATAAATTAAAACTAATTTATAAAGTAAAATGCCATAGAAGGATTAGAAACAAAATTGCAGAAGACTGTAATTGACTTGGGAAAGTACTCATGACACACTGTTTTAGCAAAACAGCAAGTTGCAAATGCATATTAAGGTATGAATCAATTTTTGCAAGAAAAGTTATATCTATATATTTGTGTGTATATATAAGAAGAAGTCTAGAATAATCATTATCATAATATAAGCAAAGTCATATTACAGGTGATCTTTATTTTATTTTTCATGCTTATGTTTTAGTATTCTCTGCAATGGATATATACTTCTCTAATAATTTTTAGAAGTTTATAAAAGATTAATATGTAATTTGTATGTAATTCCTTCCTTACTACTGGCAGAAAAAATTAAAAAAAAAAAAAACAACCTGCACACAGGTAGATCAGTGGTTATTATCAGTGGATCAATAGTTTCCATTTTCCATGAAATGTGTGAGTTAGGGACAAGGTGACTACTGCATTGGCTGCTCCAGCTTCTAAAGAGTGGTGAACACTGCCTTGAAGGTCTTGACTTGAAAAAAAAATTCCTAAAGATTGTAGATTTTATAGTCCATTTGTTTCAACTAATATGATATTGTTCTTTATTTTAAAAGACACTGCAAATGTTGACTTTTTTTATTTCCCATATTCTCATTGATCAGGGACCAAGCAGTTAAATATGAGATCTTTATTACCATATTTACCTGAAATTTGAGGCAATAACCTGGAAAATTCAGTCTCCAGACCTGCTTTAATTTTTGACTATGGATAGTGGATAGAATTAAATAAATTGAGAAGTTGTCTGATATTGTTCTGTGTGACATAGCTCTCAGCAGAAGCTATGAGTTTGTAGAATTAATTATCTCATTTTTATTCCATTAAAATGAAATTGCTGTAATAATAGCAAATGATAAATTCAACAGATAATCACTATGTATTATTAGTGGGGATGGGCCATCAGCAGTAAATGTAGTTCTGTCCAGTGACATCCTAATGAGAGTTTATGGGCCTAGGTAATTTGTATGCACATAAAGAATGGATAGGCTGGGCGTGGTGGCTCACGCCTGTAATCCTAGCACTCTGGGAGTCCGAGGCGGGAGGATCACTCCTGTTTTGAACAGGAGTTCAAAACCAGCCTGAGCAAGAGTGAGACCCTGTCTCTACTAAAAATAGAAAGAAATTAGCTGGACAACTAAAAATATATAGAAAAAATTAGCCAGGCTGGTGGCACATGCCTCTAGTCCCAGCTACTCAGGAGACTGAGGCAGAAAGATTGCTTAAGGCCAGGAATTTGAGGTTACTGAGCTAGGCTGATGCCACAGCACTCTAGCACAGGCAACAGAGCAAGACTCTGTCTCAAAAAAAAAAAAAAAAAAAAAAAATAGATAAAATTATAATGGTGCATTAAAGGAAGGAATACTTTTAAATTTAAAAAAATAATTCCAAGAAATCTGCTAAACTTCTGATACAATATAGTATTTATTTATTTTTATTTTTTATTCATATTATTTTTGATTGACAAATTTTAACTCTATACATTTATGGGATAAAATGTGATGTTTTGTTATATACACATATACAAACACAAAAAATATGGAACGATTAAATCAGCTAAATAACATATCTATCACTTTGCTTACCTATCATTTTTTATGGTGAGACATTTGAAATTTATTCTACTAGCTATTCTGAAATACACAATACGTTATTGTTGACTATACTTACTGTGCAATAGATTGAAGAACCTATTCCTCTTATCTGAAACTTTTCACCCCTTGATTAACAACTCCGTGTTCCTTCCTCCCCATTCCCCAGCCTCTGGTAATCATTGTACTCTCTGCTTCTCCAGGTTCAACTGTTAGATACCACATTTAAGTGAGATAATGTAGTATTTTTTTTTCCTCTTCCTGGCCTATTTATTTAGCATAATGTCCTCCAGGTTTATCCATGTTTTCATGAATGACAGAATTCTCCGCTGTTGAAGGCTGAATAATACTTCATTATGTATACCTCTTCCACATGGTAATTTTAGTTCCTTTGGATATATTTCCAGAAGTAGAATTACTATTTCATATGGTAGTTCTGTTTTTAGTTTTTTGAGGAACCTCCATACTGTTTTCCATAATGGCTGTACTAATTTACATTCCTACCAACAATGTCTAAGAATTACCTTTTTCTACATGCTAACATTTATCTTTCATCTTTCTGATAAAAGTTGTTCTAACAAATGTGAGGTGTTATCTCAATGTGGTTTTAATTTGCATTTCCCTAATGATTAGTGATGCTGAGCATTTTTTCATGTATACATTGGCCATTTCCAAGTCAGTTTTTTTTTTGTTTTTTGTTTTTTGTTTTTTTTTTTTTTTTTTGAGAAATGTCTGTCCACGTCCTCTGCCCATGTTTAAATCAGGTTATTTTTTTTCTTGCTATTGAGTTGTTTTGAGTTCCTTATACATTTGGATGTTAACTCCTATGATGTCTATGGTTTGCAACTATTTTCTCCCATTTTGTGAGTTGTCTTTTCATTTTGTTAATTGTTTCCTTTGCTGTTCAAAAGGCTTTTAGCTTGATACAATTCCATTTGTCTATTTTTGTTTTTGTTTCCTGTGCTTTTGGGTCATATCCAAAAAATCACTGCCCAGATCAGTTCATGTGGCTTTTCCCCTGTGTTTTCTTCCCCTATATTTCTTCTAGTAGTTTTACAGTTTGAGGTCTTATATTTAAATCTTTAATCCATTTTCATTTGATTTTTTAGGTGTGGTATAAAGTAAGGCCTAATTTCTTCCTTCTGTGTGTGGATATCCAGTTTTCCCAACACCATTTACACTATGGTATTTAGATAGTATAGGGTGCATAATGGCTAATTGGCTTAAAAATGACTTATTATTATTACTTTTGAAGAGAAAAAAATGTGTATTCTGATTCATAATGGTCCAGTTAGTCAAAGTAAATAACAAAATAAAGATGATTTTTTATTTATAAGTAATTTAGAAAATATCACAAAAAATAAATTCTTAGATTAGGAATTATGTACACTGGCCTGTTCTCATAATATGCAAATATATTATTAATGGGACATTGTATATTAATGAACTTTATGATTAGTTGCATAGTTTTGACTATTATACTAAATGAAAGAATAGAAGATTTCTTAGTTCTTTATTGCAATTTTTTTAAATAGGAAACGGCAAGTGCTATTTTATTTTCCTGAATTTTTTATTAGTGTTCATGTATTTTTATTTTAATTAGTTATAGACAGTATAATAACTATACTTTTAGCTTTTTATTAAGATTTCCATATTCTTATAAATACATAATTATTTTAATATGTGAATATTTTATAACCGAAAAATACCATTGATTTAGTTAAGCTTTCCTTATTGAAGGAAAACCATTTCCCCTTTTCAACACTTTAAGTCATGCTACAATATGTATTCTTATGCATAAAACACTAAGCTTTAGCATGCAATCAGTATTCTTTCATCAGGTACCTTGATTATGTGGAGACAGAACTGTTACTCTTATTTGGTGTCTACTAGGGAAAAATTTAATTCAAATAATTATGATCTTCCATCTAATATCTATTGAAAAATTTAAAACATGACTGCTCTAAATGTCTGAATTTGTTATGCCATGCAATTTACTAAAGATGATGAATAAAGGACAGGTTATTAAATAAAATGTAGCAACCCATAAGTGTTATCATTTACCCATTGATCAAACCTGCAACCCTGGAGTTAATTAAAATACTCTTTTGTTCTTACTCGTTATGAATCTTTATCTCATTGTCAAATCCTATTCAGGGCTTTTGCAAGTCCCATTGAAAAACTTGCCTTAAATACATGTAACTGTCATAAATTGCCTTTAACAAGTAAGACTACATTAAGATCGCCTCAATTGCAACCTTTCTCCTTCATCTTAGTCTATTTTTTGCCATAGCATGTATCACTTTCTAATGTATTACTGTTTGTGTCTCTCTCCAGTAGGATGTAAGCTCCACAGAGAGAGATAATTTTGCTTTGTTCACAAATATATCTCAAATGCCTAGAAAAAGTGCCTTGTATATATTTGGACCACAATAAATATCTGTTAACTTAACCTTGCCTTGACCTCTGATCTCTATCTTTGTCTTTTCCTCTTTTTCTCTCTCACTCTTCCACTTTCTATCTGTTGATTTATCTTACTTCTGTATTGGTGTTACTATCTTACTCTGTATGGTAGCCCCAGAAGCTCCAACTTTACTTCATCTTCCAATTTCTAGAGGAAATAGAGATTCAACTTCCTAATAGTCCTAGCAAATTCTCCGAGTATACATTTATTAAGCTGACAGGTTCACATGTCCTCCTGAACTAATCATTATGATCTCAGTTGAGATCAGTATGGTTGAGAAATGGAATTCTCTGATTGTCTTGGGTGCTACTCGAAAGCTGGCCTGAGCAACAGCAGCATCCCCCAGGATCTTGTTAGAAATGCAAACTGGAAGGCCCCACTCCAGACCAACTGAATCAGAATTTGCATTTTAACAAGATTCTCTGATGATGTGTCTGTAGTCTGTGCCCCCAGATGGAACTGGAAGGATGGAGAGGAGAAGGAAGCCAGCCCCACCCAAACCAAAAATGAGGCAGGAATAGTTGACCATAGAAAACGCAAGAGCTTTTACTAGAAGGCAGAATGCCTGTGGAGCATGCAAAACAACAGATATCTAATGTATACAATCAATTGTATAATATGTATTAAACAATTATTTTATGCCAATATTTGTACTAAGCCTTTTCAAGACATTATTTAGTATTCACAATATCCTATAAGATATTATCAGATAGAGTTTCTTAAGCTTCAAGATATAAAATAATTAATCTAAAGTTTTTGTTGAAAAGGCAATGAGCAAATTAACCTATAATATGATAATTAGAAGTGCCACAGAGAAAGTGCCATATAGAAAAATTAAGCAGGATAGAGGGATAGAGCATGACTCAGGGTGATAGGAGGAAAGGATCAATTTAGATAGGAAGATCAGGGTAAACCTGAGGAAGTGTAGTTTGAGCAGAGACTTGGGCCAAGTGAAGACTTGTCCTTGGCCCAAGTCAAGGACAAGTCATGAAATTTCCGGGGTAATACTGTTCCAGACAGAAAGAAAGACATGTATAAAGCTTTGAATTGTGGATGAGCTTGGCGTGTTTGAAGAGAGTCAAAGAAAAGTCAAAAGTCAGTGTGGCTAGAATGAAGTGAACATAAATGAATTCAGAGAGATAACCAAGAGACATTTCATGAAAGTTCTTCAGGCAATTGCTAAGAGATGTTCCATTATTCCTAGTACAGTTGAAAATCACTGGAAGCTTTTGAGCAGAGGAGTGACATGATATGATTTGTATTTTGAATTTATTGTCTAAGGAACAGGCAATATTGAATAAGGATAGGTGGAGAAATGTGAGATGTCAGGGGACTATTAAAGAAGTTATTGCAATGCCAGTCTAGGCAAGAGAGAGGAAGGGTAGGATCACGATGATAGCAGCAGAGGGCTGAAGATATATTGTGAAAGTAGAGCTAGGAGGAGTCGCTGATATATGCATTTGTGAAGTAAAGAGAATTACTCCGATGTTTTTGTCCTGAGAAAGTCAATGGATATTTGTGCTGGTTACTGAAATGGAGATATTGGAGGTGGAGCAGGTTGAAGAATCAAATTTTGGACTTGTCAAATTTGAAATACCTACTAGTGATACCAGTAAAAATTGTCAAGTAAACAATTGGATAAACTATTTTGGAGAGGTTTGAGTTGGAGATAAGAGTTTGGGAAACAGGAGAAATTGCATTTCAAGCTATGGATCTGAATAATCCAATTCAGCCTCTACTTCACACTCAATAAACCATGCAAGCACAACTAAGGTCCCCCCATCTTGTAGCTTCCCCCACTGGGATACAAGACCTCCCCAGTCCCTGTAGTAAAGGAAAAGAGAGCTCTTATAGTTGCTCTTCTATCTTTAAAACCAGAAGTGACACATGTCCCTTTCCCCCTACAGTGCATTGGCCAGGACTAGTCAGATGTCCCTGCCTAACTGCAGGGGCCTGGAAGTGTGGAAGAGTACTTGGAGTGTTTGGGAGCACTGGCGGCTTCACTTACACAGTATCTCACTCCTAAGTAGGAAAAGATGGAAAAGAAGGAAAAAGCCATTCTTTCCAAAATATTAAGATAAGCCTATAGTATTTTTGTGCATTTTTACAGGTAATTTAATATAATTATCTGAGACTAAGATAAAGCTCAAGTTGCAGTGGAAATGCCAAGGGATTGCTTAGAGGTGGTAGGGTAAGAAGGCTTTAGCTTTCCTCAGTAGAAGCTATCATTCTCCACCAATGACCCTGTGCTAAATCCAAAGTGAGCATTTAATGTTTTCTCTGATCTAAGGTAAAATGATGGGCAAATGAAACTTCAAACCTTTCTTCCAGTCAGAAAACTTTACAAAAACCTTCTAGGACTTTATCTTTTACGGCAGGGATAGACAACTATGGTCTATGGGCCAAACCAGTTCACTGTCTGTTTTTTAATGACTCATGATCAAATTTTATATTGCTGGGGGGAAAAAATCAAAAGAATAACATTTCACAACAGAAAAATTATATAAAATCCCAATTTTGGTGTCCATAAAAAAGTTTTATTGGAGCACCAAGAAAGAAAAAAAAAAAACTCATCTAGGAAAAATTTCTTGAGAAGATTACAAAATCTTTATGTGATGTAAAAGGAAGGCAGCTGTTATTAAATAAGTCACTTCATTTATACTCACTTACCTCAAAAATGAAGTCACAACATTAAAATTGACTGTTGAATTAAGTCCTCTAAAGGAATAGTGCTTTTCTTCCTTCTAATCTCAATCGTATCTCTTTATATGACTTTGAGGACTATGTGTTAGATCATTTCAGTTGCCATAGTACTTAACATAATGAGAAATTCTTTCAATAATCTATTTTGTAAATAGAAAATAGCTTTTGAGCCTCTTCTTTTTGAAGGTTACACTCCAGTTTGGAAGTTCTGGATAGAACCATTTTGAAAACAAATATTTATCTGTTTAAAAAGCCCAAAGACCTTGTTGTTTTCTGTGCAAACACCAACTAGGAAAATCAATATTTTCTTTTGGGAGGAAATAGTTTGGCTGCTTAAGCATCATCAGAATGCTTTCTAACAACACTATGGCATTTAATTTTAAAAAAACAAAAATTCTGAAGAGACAAAAGGGTGAAACTAGTGAGTGAGTGATGGACTTTGAGTGTGCTGCTGCTTTTGAAAACAGTGTCCCAATAATGTCATTAGTTACAGACATTTAGAGTTTCTAAATACTTGTTCCTATTTTATAGAATGATTAATTGGCTTTGCTGCTTACTTAAGATAGAATACTCTAAATATGAGGCCATTTGTTTCTGTATCAACATCTGGTTGCTTACTGGACTTAAAGGAAAGAGTTAAATATTGAAATCTTTCCAGAATAATCTAAGAAATAATTGCTGTCTTGTTACAGTTAGTCATCTCCATCAAATGTCATTTTTGATATTGATTATAATGAGCAAATCAAGTCATCATGGTTTTTATATAAAAATTAGTAACATTATTATTTTTATTTCCAAGTAGAAAGCATCCTTTTATAATTTGCAATGGAAATATGCATTTAAATTTTAAATATTCTGCTATTATATGAAATAAAATTAAGCAATTTCAATATATACATGTGAATATATTCTTGTTCATTCATTTATGTTAATTTCTTTGTGCTTATTTATGTATTGACTTCTCTGAGGACTTGAGGAGGCTTGCAATAACACATTTAAAACAATAGAAAAAAAATGAATAAAGAAAATTATCCAGTTTATGTTAAACCTAGAAAGAATAGAAGTTCAAGAAGAAGAAAGGAAAGTTAGAACATGTATGTTCAGTCCATTCTGAGACTCATATTTATATAAATTTCTCATAAAATCTACAGGTGATAAATGACTCTACAGGGAAAATATAAGCATTATCAAAAACTTTGGAGCTATTGAAATTTTGTATTAAAGAGAAACAGATGCATTATTAAATAGATCAGTTAAGCTTTGATACTAAATTAATACCAATTTACATTTAGTTAATTAATTATTCAATCTAAGAAGTACAAGTACTTGGTGATAAATATTTGCATTTCAAAAATCATAACCAATGAAAGAACCGTTATTTATATCTATTTAATGTACTAATTGGATGATAGTGAGAAAAGCAGTGTAGTAGCAGCTGCATATGCAAGTGAATTTAATGAAATCTTAATTATAAAGAAAAAAACTGATAGTAAAGTAAACAGAGTGAAATAGCGCTAAAACGAAAATGGCACAAACTGATTTGTGTTTCTCTGAAAAATTCCAGGTGTTGTCAAAGTGGATTATGGAGATGTGTCAGTCAGAAAAACTCTAAGAGAAAATCTGAAGTGTAAACCCTTTTCTTGGTACCTAGAAAACATCTATCCGGACTCCCAGATCCCAAGACGTTATTACTCACTTGGTGAGGTATGAATTATTTATTTTGGTTAAGTTATAAATATATTTTGCAAATGGAGCAATTTCTAAGGAGCTTAATATTTTTCATGTTGTGAATAAAATGCTGTAAGGGTTTTTTAATAGATCTATTTTAAATGACTTCTCATATTTCAAGGACCAGAAAGGTCGTCATCATAGGGAATTGTAAAAGTGAGGAAAAAGTTTAAGATTGAACAAACAACATTCTCTTGTTTTTTTCCAACAGTTCTAAAGCTTGGTCATATAAACTTTACACTCTTAAAATTTATTATGAACTCCAAGACTTTTTGTTTATGTGGGTTATAACTATTAATATTACTGTATTGAAACTAAAAGTGAGAACCTTGAAGCCTATTTATTTACTAATTTAAAAGAATGCAATAACCTCAATTATAATATACGTTAATATAAATAATATATTTTGAAAAACAAGTACATTAAATATTTTCTCAAACAAAATCAAGAAGTGAGAAGATTACCATTGATTATGTTGTTTTGTAAATTGCATTTAATGTCTGGTTTAATAGAAGATAATTGAACTTTCATATCTGCTTTGGTATTCAATCTATTGCAATATGGCACGGTCTAGCCTCTTGAAAACTCTTTGTACATTCATGAAAAAGTGAGAGTGAAAACTGTAAGTAATGTCTTAATATTATTGTGAAAGTGGTATTGACCTTGTGGACCTTCTGAGAACCACTGAGCAGTACCATTGTTTTTCAAAATATCTATTTTATTTAGAAATACAAAGCTGGCTTCATCATAACTATACAAATATGTGTAATATATATTCAATTGCTCAAAATAATATTTCCTTTATGAATTATATCTTTCCTGTTGATAATTACCCACTTAATAGGGATTAGGTTTCAGAATCAAAATTAACAATATTGATTATGATTAAGCATTTCAACAACAATAATGTATTTGGGAAATAATTAAATGTGTTCTTAGGTTTAAAATACCATTTTTGTAGGTCATAATGGTGGAATATCTGAACATTTATATGGTTCAATCTAATATTTTTTGGATCATCTTCCTTACTGATCCATAGCTTTATAAACATACCTTACTTATAATTAACTAGAAAACAGTGAAAGAAAAAAAAATGAACAGAGATCTATTCATTGTTTTTAATGGCTGTTTTTATGTGCCATATCTGTGCCCTCTGGGCCAGATCTCCACTTTCTACTAGCCATGTATATGTATTTCTCTCTACAGAATCTTTCAATTCATACATAATCAACCTTCATCTGATTAATGTAGTAAAAAGGTTCATGTGTAATAACACTGACTTTACCACGTTCTAGGTGTGTGACTTTAGTTACTTGACAATCCTGTGCCTCAGAGTTTTGGTTTTGGGGGTTTTTCTGTTGTTTGTTTTTATTGGGGAGGGGATCTTGTATTTTTGATGTTGTTTTCAAATATATAATATCCTCATGCTAGCATTAATCTCACAGGGATTTATATTCAGTACACAGAATTTATGAGAATGCTTCTTAAACTAGAATACTCTTTGTATGTAAGTTATTATAAACCACTGAGGATCTCCAAAAAAATGTCTAATACTCTCATCCCTTATTGAAAAACATATTTGAATATTCACGAACCTGACCATCCCCTCAGAAGAAAGGAGTTTTCCAATTGTTGTGGTAAAGTGTTTCTCCTACTGTTGTCAATGAACCCAAATGATTAGTAAACACCGATTCCTTTCTCTAAAAGGAAATATGACCAGAGGAAAGGAAATCTAAGAAGACAGAAATGAGCAAAGAGAACTTTTGGAAATTCTCTGGGGCCACTAAGGTGACTTCTGAGAAAGACTCAGAGCTGTGAAACAGAAGTAGAAGTTTACTTCCAAGTTAAAAATCTAATTGTATGCTTTTCTGCACTACATCAAGGAAACCTAATTGACTTCTTGAGAAAAGTAAAAATAAAATGTAGCGTGCACAAATTCCTTTGTACAAACTACTGATTTTGAATTAGGTGTCTTCTATAATGGATTGGGTGACCATATTTTAATTTATAGAAATACTTAATGAAAAGCTTTTAAAGAGAGGGATTGAGGCTTTGGGGGTATTAAGAAGAGGCAATATGGTGTATTGGAAAAATCCCAAGCCCTGTAGTCAGGCAGAGGAGGGTTCAAATTCTAGCCTTATAGCTTCCAACCTGAGTGGCATTTAAGTATCCTCTCTGGTACCTCAGTCAACAGAATTAGGATAATAATACAGGGTTATTGTGATGATTGAAGACATAGAGCCCCTAGCACAATGCCTGGCAAGAAGTAGTAGCATACCAGTAGTTACTGTAATTATTATAGCTACCATTTATTGATTTCCTACTATGTCAAAATTGTTCTAGGTGCTTTATATGAATTATATTTTATAAAAATCACAACTCCATGACTTGAGTTTTATTATCTCCAATTTAATAAGAAAACTGACATGTAGAATGTTTATGTGATTGGCCTATGGGTCACATAGCTTGATAACTATTTAAGTCAGGCTACAAATGCATGCTAATCTGACAACAAAGCTCACTTCTTCTTATAACTGAAATGGGAAAATAAAATACTTTTATTATACTTTATTTTATTCATTCAAAATGCTTTTATTAAATAAAAGCTTGAAGCCAGGTGTGGTGGCACACAGCTGTAGTCCCAGCTACTGAAGAGGCTGAGGTGGGAGGATTGCTTGAGCCCAGGAGTTCAAGGCCAGCTAGGGCAAATAGCAAGACCTCATCTCTATTTAAAAAAAAAAAAAACTCGAGCATCTATTGGGGCTGCTATAGCAAAATACCTTAGATTGGGTAACTTATAAATAATATAAATTTATTTCTCACGGTTCTGAAAGCTAGAAAGTCTAAGATAAAGGTGCCAGCAAATGCAGTGTCTGGTGAAAGATGGTTCTCTGCTTCAAAGATTGCCTTTTTGCTGCTCACATGGCTAAAAAGGCAAATGCTGTGTCTTCACATGGAGGAAGGAGCAAGACAACTCCCTTCAACTTCTCTTATCAGGGCATGAATCTCATTCATAAGGGTGGAGCCCTCATGACTTAATCACTTCCCAAAAGTCTTCACCTCCTGAATCTTCCTTCAGATCCCGATCTATAGTCTACTGGGCCACTGGCCTCTTAATACCACCACAATGGTTATCAGGTTTCAACATGAATTCGGAGAGACGTATTAAGACCAGAGCAAGCTAGAGTCTATATTATATGCTGAGACTGCAAAATTAAATAAGGAAAGACCTCTAATCTTAAGCCTTTCTACCAAAAAGGAGAATGGAGGTATGGTAAGAGACAATCAAGCAGGTAAAGAAATTCAATAGAAATAAGTTTTCCTATATGGGTTATATGGCATGCTATGAACTACTGTTTCAAAAACCCAATAAATGAAAAAAATCTTCAAGATATATATTAAGTTCTGAGCTTTCTGAGGTATTATAATGTACTGTAGTTTTCCACTTAAAACTAGCCATAAAGAAATGCAATCCAGCAACTGTTTCCATGGAAACAGTAGGACAAATTCACCAAGCACTACTCCCTAATTCAATGTTTCATGGCCATGTATACATAATTTAAGATGGATATTTTGATAATGAGTTAGAGTTGAGCTGTTAATGGACAACAGTTATTTACTTAAAGCTTTTTCTTTCTAACTGCCTGTGATTAACCATTATTGGAAGATTGTAAAACGATATCTTTCCTTATATATGAAGGCACTTTCTCTTTAATAGTTAGAGCCCCCAAGTGATATCAAGTGTCCGAACTACTTTTCATCAAAACAACAAAAATATTTCTTTGTAGTATATTCGTTTGTACTTCTCACTTAATTTCAGAGGAAATTGTTTGGATTTAAAAATTTATATATTTCTTAAGTTCAGTGTTTTTCAGAATCTATGTATTTAATATTTCTGTGTTTGGGTGAGTATAAACATTTCACTGTCAATTTCTTTTTATAACCTTTCTTGCTATATTGGAATATATAGAGGCAAATACGGTATTCAGTTTCTATATTATCATTTATCATCACCAAAATCACTAAAGTTATTGATATCAGATATCTGTATCTTAATTTCTTATATGTTTACATCTTACTTAGGTAATTGAAATATTGCTTTACCCATACCATGAATTAGATGCAATTTCCAATGGGAAGTTAAAAGCTGTGCAATTGCTTTGAACTAAAACCTTTAAGTAAGTTAATGAAGCATGTGCTTTTTAGATTCAGTAAGCAGATCATAATGGAATGAGGAAGTTGAGCTCTTTGTAGCATTAAATTCTCTCTTAACTAGCCTCTTTGCTTATATAGATTTCACATGTCGGGTTCTAATCTTGTAAATATAAAGATTAGTTCAAGCATAAGATTGAAAAATGGCTTTCTAAATTAGAGTGCCTTGGCCTGAATTTGGGGCTATGACAGGCTAGCACTCTGGAAAAAATAAGAAAACATATTCTGAGCTATATAGAACATTGGAATATCTGAGGGCACAGGAAGGTGATGAGGATTTCTGAAGCCAAATGAGTTAACTGTTGGTGCTTAAAATTTGCATCTTGCTTTGAAGATGTTTGGACATTAATCTATGTACTTTGTATTGTGTCCTTGACCTCAGCACTTTCTTCCTCTTGTATCCTTTAACCATAGCAACTAGGTAAGGTCCTTGCACATATTGGTATTATATTCATTAAACATTGCTGAACAGCAAATTTAAGTAACTAAAAATAGACATCTGTGAAGCTGCTAGGCTGCAGGGATTAAGGGTAAAATCAGTTACTGTCAAATGCAGAAGCTAAAACGCTTACAAGTTTACCCTCCCTGTTGGTAATCAGGAGATGTATTTATAGAGCCACAGTCTTCGTGACCCTCTAATATGCTACCCAATAAGACAGACTCCTTTTAGGTGACTTATACAACTGTGGGCATTCTTCCTGTCCATAATTTTATTTCTAAAACTTTTGGGGACACAGTAGCTAATTTTTATCCAAGGGTACCTGAATATGCATACCTGCAGGCAGAATATGTCACTCTTCATCGGATGTCAACCCTAAAGAATGTCATGCTGGATAAACCACCTGTGAACAAAATAAGCTATTTTATTACCTGAAAACATTTTTTTTAATCTTATATTGCTGATAATTACACTAGTACTCATTCTAATTTTATTACTCAAATATGTATTGGCACAAACAACTACAATAGACTATATGCCAGTTTGGCATTTACTGAATTCTCCCAGGATTTTTGTTGTTGCTATTGTGGTGGTAGTTGTTCTTATCCACCAAAATAAATGAAACTGTTTATTTTTCTATGTTGTTTACATTTTTGTGGAAGAATGGTTAAGGTATCACATGGTAAGAATTTTTAAATCTCACAGTCATTAACCAAGGACATCCTAAACCCAGGTATGTATAAGTAAAGTCACCTTGGATTTTTTAAATATATAGATTTGGCATTCATCCTGATTTATTCACAATTTGATAAACAGAAAATACACCTAAATTCTTGCCCATTAGAGCAATTATAGTATGGAAATATTAGTATTAAACTCTATAATTCACTGCAAATCTGCCTATTTCCTTATTTATAAATAGAAACCAAATGAGGTTGACATATGTGAAATAATGATAAAAAGCAACAATGTGCAATTGAAGGATAAGCATGTGTTGGAATAATTACAGTAAAAAAAATGCTACTTTAAGCTTAGAGTGTCTTATCTTTAGAATGGATTTTATATATTAATTTTTGAAATGTGAAGATTGGTGCTGGGCAAGTTCCTATCGCTGCTTCTTTTATAATCCAGCAGAGGGAGCAAAAGCTAATGAACAAATTATATATATGAGTGGTAAGAACATTACCAGTGATACTGACGGCTTATGTATAGAAACATTTAGAAAAAGCCTTGCTAATTTCAAACGTCAAAACACAAGTGGAAAAAATACCCTTAAGTTTATATCATTAAGAATTGTTTTCAAGCAATAAAAGATCATGTGTAAACACAGAAATCTCAAAGTAGACAACCAATTAAAGTTAAAACTCTCTTGGCCTTACGCCATACATTCAAAGCTCTACTATAACATAAAGAATGAGTCAAAAGAATTTTTCACATCTCGGAACTACCAGTGTGTACTTCTTATTGTGATACAAATGATAGAACAGACTCTGTCAGGAATTTCTAATGGGTAAAGTTCTTCAGTGGATAGTTGCCTAGATTTTCCTCAGGATTAATGTCATGACCAAATAGTTGATGCTGTCAGGTAGCAGTGATAAAATCAAGATGTTTTCTGAAATTTCATTTCTTGGCTTAAACAACATTCTTTGGGGGTATATATTTGACTGAGGTCTCAAGGTGTTCGTAGAAAAGTTCTGATTTTAAAATTATATGAGGTCACCCATCGTAAGTATGATTATTCTTTGCATCTCAAAAAATGAGATGTGTAATTTGAACTTTGCTGTATGCCAGTATCTTGTGATGTGCATTAAGATTGTTTGTTGAGGATTGTCAGAAAACACTGGTGACTATTTTTATATTTTGACAATATAGCAGATGCCTACAGGGTTGAGCTCTCTGACTTGAAGAGACTTCTAGGCTTTTTGACTTAGTCCCCCAGGTCTAATAGTAGACTGCTTTCATGTGTCTTGTTCCATGTGTCTTCACCATTGTCTGAATGACCTCTGGTCACCTTTGTTCAAAAGAACTCAATCACCCCTTGCTCCTTCCAGGCGTTCTTTCTAATAAATGCTGCCTGCCTGTCTGGAAGGCAGGACTGGCAACTTGCAGACTCATTATATTAATAATAACTTTACATTCCTTACTGGGGCAAATTACTTAACCTCTCTGTATCTTAATGATTTCATTTGTAGTATGGAGATAATTGCATGGATGGCACATACAATTAAAATAATTTATTATTATTATTATTATTGTGGTGGTTGTGGTGATGGATGTCTCTCGTTTGTCATTCTGACAGGTTCCCTTAACCACTGACTCCTGTCTATTGCTATTCTCCGAGGTTCCATTATCCAGACTGTCGTAACAGACTTGACTTGAGTTCCTGTATTATATCCTCTTAGCACTTGCTTCATCCTAAGGGACAAGTAATATTATATGTCTAGAAACTGCCACGCCATATTGTGGAATAGTTAGAAAATGGCAAAAATAAGACAGGCTTTTTTCATGCAGTTCCCCAAATAAGGCTATTCTGGAGTTCTGCAAAAATTGGTGGCAGAAGTGACATAGTATTGGAACATCTTTGAATTTCCCCATTAAAACAGAAAAAAAAAAGGATATAAAAGCTAAAAATTGATAAACAACTTTGACAACAAAATTAGGTGGCAAAGTATTATCATAACTTCCAAAAATGAGTAGACAGTCTCACAAACCACATACTACAATTTTTGCAAGAGAAAACAGAGGGAAGTGACAAGGTGTCTGAGGGAAATGAGGCCAGAATAACACCCAAGTTTCCAGTAGATACTCATGAGAAATTGTTTCAGGCCAATGTACTGATGGTAGCTGAAAATGAAAGAGGTGTTTGCGTGTGAGTGGAAAAAGTCCTCACTAAGTTTTTCATACCTCTGAAGGGTATGAATACTCTGCAACCTATGAATTTTTGAAACTCACTACCTGAAGCTCCTTCTCAAAAGAAACTTCATGCAATAAAGCCCAAATTGGTGAGGTAGAAACACTAGAGGCAAAGGAAATGGAAAATCCAGATAAAAATGGAAGAAGTAAACAGAGTCAGGAGGTCTCAAAAAAATAGAAGGGCATTGTTTTAACACTTCAAAAAGTACAAGAAAGAGAATTCCAGATTTTTGAACTAAGATATTGTCTCCTGGTCAGATCCTCCCTCTTTGAGATCAAGAAAATTGATTTCATGCAAAAAAGAAAGAAAAAATAAAGGAAAAGGAAAGAAAAATACTAGAAAAAGATGAATGCTGTAAGACTAAGAAAGTAAGAAGTAGACTGCTATCTGCAAACAATGCAAACACACCAAAGCTTTATGTTCTTAAAAAAGAAGAAAATTATAACCTAATATTTCAAAAGGAGCTAAAATAACTACTCTCAATGATCAAATATAGAAAAGAACAACATAAATCAAATTCAGAAAAACTTTGAAATGTGGAGCAGGCATGCAGGAAAAGGTTAGAAATCAAAAACTATATCATTTCAGAAATGAAGACTAAACTTATGAAGACACCCAAATCAATAATACCAAGAGAAAATGCCATAAGAGTTTTAGAGAAAACAAAAGAAAATATTTTTAAAAATATTTCTTTTAAAAGAAATTTAAAACAAAATTATTCAATTGAAAGTGATCTAGTGATTATATAGAAGATAAGCAACAAGACCAAAAATGATATGATTTCCTAAAGACAAAAATCAAAGCAATGGAATAAAATGAACAGTAATAACTATAATTCCAGGTCTCCTCCACTTGTGCAGGTTGACCCATTCCTTTTCTGGAATGTTAAAAAAAAAGAAATTCAAACTATATGTTGTAAAGGAGCACTACATATGTGGAAGAGTGATCCATAATGAACCATATCAAGATATATTGTGGAAAATCTACAAGAATTCAAAGAAAAGAAAAAAAATCAGTTTCACTTCCAGATAAATAGATATTTGTAAGAATTAGGGAAAAAATCATATTGTCATCAGACTTTTCAAAAGCAGCCCTTCATTCTGGACATAAATGGAGTAACATTTTAAAGACACTCAAGGAAATATTTTGTGATCCAAGGATTTCAGATCTGCCAAACTTATTTTCAAGTTTAAAGGCCACAGATATATTTATGAACATACAAGAACTCAGAATATTGTTCTCTGTAGGTGGAAATAGCATTTGTCCATTTGCTCAGTCCCAAACCTTGGCATATTTCTAGATGTCTTTTTTTTTTTTCCCCTGATAGCTCAAATCAAATTGAATTGAAAATCCTATTGGCTCTACCTTAAAAACAAATCCCAAATTTGACCTCTTCACCCCATTGTTATTCTTTTATTCCAAGCAACACTCATTTCTTGCAAGCATGACTGCAATGGGCTCCTTCCTAGTTTCCTTGCTTCTTTTCCCTCCCTCTAGTCTGTTTTCCACGCAGCAGCCAGAATGAACTATTCTACCATGCTTATGCTCAAAATGTATGATTCTTTACATTATTTAGTCTTGGCCACCTCTCTAACCTGCCCCTTGCTCACTGTAGCTCAGCCACATTGCTAGCTGATTATTTCACTCAGTACTGTGTACTGAGCATTTGCCTAAAATGCTCTTCCGTAGGTGGATATATGGCCACCGTCTCTCTTCACTAAGCTGTCTTCAAGTATCTTGTCCTCAGAGTGGCCTTTCCTGGTCCCCCTTCTAAAACAGTATCCTCTCCATCACGTTCTCTACCCTTACTGTGCTTTACTTTTCTTCATAGGACTTAATCTTCTGGCCTATTACAAATCCATATGTTTACTGCACTCTTCCTTCCAAAATGTAGGCTCCATGATGGAAAGGATTGTGTTTATTTTGTTCACTTCTGTATCCTCAGCACCTCAAGTAGTGCCTGGCATGAGGTATATATTTTCCCAATAATATTTCTCAATTAAATAAATTAATTCATAAGAGATGTTACAGATTAAAAATTAAAATGTATCTTTTATAGAAAATAGATCAATAAGATTGTTAATGAGGGTAGAATATTTTTGAGGCATTCCTAAATTTTGTGCTTAATTTATCAAAGAACAGGACGACATGCATCTATCATATGTCCCTTTAAAATGCCATTGTCAGTGTATATACTGGACTGTATATGGCTTTGAATTTTCTGTTCTCCAGCAAGAGGTAAAACCTTATACACAACTCAGCCTGTAACCTCTGTAATTATTGATTAGTATCTAGTCAAGTACCATGAACCTGACAGAGGATCTTTTAATCAGATTTCATAACTTACATCTAAAAATAATCATTTTATGAGATATTTATTCCTCTAAGTATTATGGCATTATACTGTTCTATGCATTTTTAGGATGCCAAATAGCAATAATAACACAATTTTATTGTTTTTAAAGAAGTGTGCCTTTTACAAAAATTTAAAATTCTAATATAAGTGATTTAAAATAATTCAACTTATATAATTTGATCAAACTGTATCAGACCGCATTGATCTGTTTATAAAATTGCGTCAACATATGCAGACCTATTTACGACATTCTTTATCAACTGTTACTTTCCTCAATCCTGTCCAGCTTCAGGTCCTGAAAATCTTTTACTTATAGGCTCATTTCACTCTAGTTCCTGGACCAACCTAAATCAGATTAAGACTACATTTCTGCGCTGTACGCACCAGTACAGGTTTTGCTTCTAGAAGCCTGTGTCCTTTCCCTGTAATGTTTACTATATGTTCTGTCTTTTCTCATGGGTTGCTGCTCAGATTTCTTGATTAAAACATCTATAACTTTGCTCTAAATCTCAGCCCATTGGAACAGGGCTTGACCACTCTGCCCAGCTGTTTCTAACCCTTACCGTGAATTCTCATCCTACTATTCTCAGTTGCTGATTGGGCCTTAATGCAGATCATACCACTTTTTTCAACTCTAGGCACCAATATTTGACCATGAGGTTCTGCACCATAGAAAAAGTGAATTGTGTAAACCTAATCCATCTTATGTAGGTTTATAAGTTTATGTAATATTTCTAGGCTTATTCATTGGCCAAAGTGAAGAAACATATGCCCAAAGCATAGATAACTAAACAGACATATCAAATAATTTTATCAAGTGACAGTAAAATGTGCAAGTCCTAAAATGGGTCAGAGACACAAACTTTTCTGAAGCAGAATGGACAAGTAGAAATATATACTTGGGGTTGAGACTAAAGAAAAAATCTGAAATATCATATTTATTAGAAGAGGATTTTTTGTCCTTTTTGCCTTCATTTGGACTTGATTTGATCATTTTAGAATCTTTAAAATCAATGAATGGTTTTTGTAATTACATTTGGGTCAAATCTGTATTAACTTATGTTAATTATGGGACTAATGCAGTGCTTGAATGTAAACCAAGAACTTTATGTCTGCAGTTGGCAATTTAATCTTGCTTTTGAGGAATTTGTAATGTGAAATCACCATTTAGCCTTATAATAGCCTTTCTTAGGGTCAAGTATTTTCCATTAAGTTTGGCATTAGAAAGGAAAGAAGATGTATGAATATGTCTTAGTCACAGAAATAAACAATGTAATTAATCTATATTAATATGCAGAATGGAGCATCTAGTAATGAAGCAATCTAAAAAACACAAATTTGAGTATTTACCCAATTTGTTTTTATTCCCTTGTATACAGTACTATGGGAGTTCAAGAATGGGCCATGGTCATTTGAATGGAATTTGAAAACTGTTCTAATTGTTAGAGGATTTGGGGAAGAATTCCTAATTCATAATATGTATATGTTTCCTTCTCCTCTGATACTATGCTATAAACAAAGAATGCTTGTTTATTAGATGCTAATGCCAATGCCAATGCTGTTCAAACTTACTTCAGTTGACTTTATTATCTGACTTATGGGTTTTTTTGTGTGTGTTTCCTTCAGATAAGAAATGTTGAAACCAATCAATGTTTAGACAACATGGGCCGCAAAGAAAATGAAAAAGTGGGTATATTCAACTGCCATGGTATGGGAGGAAATCAGGTAAACTCTCCCTTTTTGATATCAGTTTCCTATTTTGGAGGAAAATTATTGTTGCTAAAGCTATCATTGTAGATCATGGCTCACATGCCAACAACAATAAACTCTTAGTTTAGTAAATAAATGAGGATTCAAATCAAAGACTGATTTGGCTATTTTATTGCCCAAGTATCTTAAGAGTGCATGGCAAAATTAATTAAAAAGGACAATGCTTTCAATGAGCCTACAGTTAATGAGACTATCCAAATATTTTAGACCCATCTCATTTTGTATGAGAAATGTATGAGAAAATGAGGACTCATTTCAATTTCAGAATACATTTTATTCTATTAACTGCATATATAAAACAATTACTCAACAACTGCAATCTTTTCTCAGTGGTGATTATTCTACATTTCTTATGTATTTTTTATGTATATCATGATTTTTAGGAGTTTTTGAAGTTTAATAAAATTTTTAAGTGCATGGGTCAATGTTGATGGTTGATTAAAAGTCTAGGACAGGTTTTTTGTGTGTGACAGTCCAGTTAATATCAGAGACTTATCAGAGCATGGTAGAGATTCTGTACTCTCCTTAAGCATTAGAAATTGGCTCTGCAAGGTAGGCCACATAGAGGATGGCTGGCTGTGAGTCTTCAGACTAAAGCAACCTTGCTGCCATGGCCACTTTGAGAGGTAGAATTTGGAGTTGCTGGGACCTGTACCAACAAAGCAGAGTTTGAGATAGCTGATCCTCTGTAGACAAGTTGTCTGTAGAAGCTGAGGGGAACCACAGAAGTAAGTTCCTAATCTAGTGGTAGAACTGCTGAGTTAGAATGAACTGAGGTTAAAAAAGTTATTCTTTTCAGCATGACATTAGGTTATATTTGTGATGCAGCTGAATGTGTCAAGATTACATGTAGAAATACATGTTGACTCTGATACTGCAAAACAACAAACAAATGAGCTCTATTGAGTTTTTGTCACCATTCTTCAAACAAGTCCTGTGTTATTCAACGGAGAACATTAAAAGGAAATTTCTCCCTTAATATAAAATAAAAGTCCTTAATTATTGAAATCTTAATTAGTATTCCAAAGTGTCGATTTAAGCAAAAAATATTTAAAACCAAATTTCTAAATTACAATGTAGAAAAATGACCTTATGGAAAAAAAAAATAGAAACAGCATAGGAAGAATGATGATAAAACATTCAGAAATGGTCCAGCTTATTGTTACATTGATTCAAAATGAATGTGAGAGGCCTCTACTGCCAAAAAGCAATGGATCTAAAAAGCAATGGAGTCCTGATAAATTCAGCTAGAAATGGCAAAAATCTTAATGATCAGAAGACTAAATGTGTGGAAGTTTAATTTTCTCATATAACAAGAAGTCTGTAGTCAACTGTTGACATTTGTGTAAGTCCTCAACTATTCCATTAAGAATCCAGAAACTTTATTATCTTTCCATTCTTCAGTCTTGAGAGTCAAAAATTTTTCTCATCAGCTGGTGAGAAGGGGGCTGCTGAAACTCCAGACAACATGTCCACAGCCAAGACAGAAAGATTTGCGATAGGGAAGACCTGTAATAGCCGTGTTGGTCTTTTTATTAGGAAAATAAAACATCTTCCTAGAGGCTCAACACACCTCAATGTATGTCTCCTTGGCCAGAAATGCGTTACTTGGACACCCCTAGTGCAAAAAATACTGAGTATTTAACCTTATACTCATACCAGGCTGCTCCTCACAGTTCATTTAACATGGATATTGGGTGGACAATTAAGTGCCTGCCATAAACCGTTTCTTCATAAACAGCTTATGGGGAGAAAAATTAGTCATCTGCTTCATGATGACCTACAGAATTTAAAATGAGAAACACTGCTTATGAAATACCTCTGATTCTAACACAGATAAAAAAAAAGAGGGGGAAAAGAGGGAAGAAGATACCCCAGATGAATTATCCACATAGATTTATTAAGGCCATGGTCAGTGTTAAAATGGATAAATAATCATATAGCCATATTTGTCTAACACCTGGAAAAAATTATGTTATTCATCTATAAGTTTTCAAATACCCGGAAATAAATTATCTCACTCTACTGTAAACTTCTTATTGACCAGTGATACATTTTACTTTTATCTTTAGCCTCAGCACTTGGCAGTGTACTTGGGACATGGTAGGCACCTAAGAAATACTAGACAAGTAAATATATGAAAGTCTCTATAGTCAGAACAATGTATTTGTACCTTAGAACTATGTAGACGTTGCCAAAAAATAATTAGCTATTATTGTCATAGTAATCAAAAGTATATAAAGACATCAATCTCAGGGATTCATAAAGAAAATGAACTAATAAACAATAAACAAAGAATTCATTCTTGCAATTCTCTACATGATCAACTTAATGACAAGATAGAAATTAAAAACCAATATTTTTGCATATACATGAATATTTATTAATATAACATATATATGCAAAATTTTTGGAGCCCTTTTTGTTTTAACAAAAACAATGGAAACAACTAAATACCTCCCAAGAGAGGAATGGCTAAATAAATCATGGTGTACACACAGTATAGAATATTATTTAATATATAGCCACCAAAATGACTGAGGGAGGTCAATATAGACTGTGATTGAAAATTCAAAAGAGGAAAAAATCCAGAGACTACAACTTACTTTCAATAATGTAACCTATGAAAAAAATGTGTAAACATTTTTCTATATGTAGTATCTATAATATTCATATATTTATATAAATGCTGTATAATCTATTAGAAATATATAAAAATCTATCTGGAAAATAGATTGCCTCTAGAGAGAGGAAATATGGAAAGAAGATTGAGTTGGAATAGAAATTTTCACTTTTTTTTAAACCCCACATTTTTCTGCATATGTATTACCTTCAATTAAAAAATAAAAATGGAGAAAATCAAACTTTGGAGAATTAAGAAAGAACATCATTTTGTAGCATCACTCTGTTATGATTAATTGAGTAACTTAAGTTAATTAATATTTTTGAACTTTAATACTAATAATCCATAAAATAAATAAAAGATTTCACTCATTTTTCTCTTAAGACTACTACAATTCATAAAACAGCTAACACTAGGCATGGCACATACTAGACACACAATATATGTTGGTCCATTGACATTTATTATTCTCTTATTATTTCCATTTATATTCTCAATTATTTCTCTTTTTATTTCTAAAAGCTAAAAATAAAATGTTCATTCAGTGACTAAAGGCAAAGGCAAGATAAATGCACAACACATCCTTTGGTACTGTTGATCTCAAAACAAAGAACTGCCGCTCCTATTACTCAAAGAAATATATATTATGAAAAAAATTTAACCATCACATAAAACTTTATTTTATGAATTCTGCTTTGATGTAATTCAATACTTCCATACTAGGGACATGTTTAAATTTTTGTCTTGTTCACTTGAGTAAAGAATAGATTTTAGAATTTTATTCTCAGAGTCACCCTTCCTGTTTTTTATTGCTGTGCTTTTATGTTACCATGGAAACAATGTCTATTTTTATAGTTACTTAGTTTTGAATTTTTACAAGTAGCCCCCAACCCATAAAATTATTCAAATCTCTCTCTCCTGCCGTTACACAAAAGCCATAACAAATGTTAACATTGTTTTTTAACTTTAGTTACTTTTCTAAAAGAAGGTACTTTTGGTTTGTTGACAATTATACCTTAACCATTTCTCCTCGAACAGTTTTGATAGTTTTGGGATTTTTTAAAGCCTTGTAAATATCAAGAAGAAAGTTACTTTCAATCATTTTGGGAATATTTTTCTTTTTTTGTTTTTTTTGTTTTTTGTTTTTTTGTTTTTTTTTTTTTTTTAGACAGAGTCTCACTCTGTTGCCGGGGCTGTAGAGTGCCGTGGCATCAGCCTAGCTCACAGCAACCTCAAACTCCTGGGCTCAAGCGATCCTTCTGCCCCAGCCTCCCGAGTAGCTGGGACTACAGGCATGCGCCACCATGCCTGGCTGATTTTTTTACACATATTTTTAGTTGTCCAATTAATTTCTTTCTATTTATAGTAGAGACGGGGTCTCGCTCTTTGCTCAGGCTGGTCTTGAACTCCTGACCTTGAGCTATCCACCCGCCTCGGCCTCCCAGAGTGCTAGGATTA